>JAJOZX010010429.1:30000-136105 GCA_023014485.1 Bathynomus jamesi
ATGTATTCTTTATGAAGGCATGCATTTTTTCTTTGACTTCACAGAATACACACTGCCCGTTGAGAAAACCAAACTTTTTCCCGCGATTGAGGCATGCCACGACTCTCAGAGGTCAACAGAGATCGTGCCTTGGGCATGTTGGATGCAGGCATGTCTGCTGTCCAAGTTGCACAACGAATGCATGTGCATCCCAGCACAATCTCTAGGCTTGTTAGACGGTACAATGCCACAGGAAGTGTTCAGGACCTGCCAAGACGTGGGCGACCTCGTGTGACGACCCAACGCCAGGATCGCCACATTGTACTGCAGCACCTGCGTCATCGGCAGCGGAATGCTCGTCAGACAGCCAGAGAGACACCTGGTATCCACAACAACAGAATTAGTGACCAGACCGTCAGAAACCGACTCCGTAATGCAGGACTCCGATCCCGCAGGCCTTACAGAGGTCCTTTTCTCACTGATGCAAGAAGGCAACGACGCCTGCAATGGGCCTATCAGCACCGTGACTGGACACAAAGAATGTGGAACCAAGTCCTCTTTTCTGACGAGTCTCGCTTCAGACTGTCCAATTCTGATGGCCGTGTCAGGGTATACAGACGACCAGGGGAGCGATACTCAGATGCTGCAGTAGTGGAGCATGACAGATGGGGAGGACCAAGTGTCATGGTTTGGGCAGGAATTGCCTTTGCTTCAAGAACTGAGCTGGTGGTTGTTGATGGCGCTCTGACTGCCCAGCGCTACAGGGATGAGATTCTTCACCCACATGTTCTTCCATTCATGAGGCAACATCCAGAATTGGTGCTCCTGCAACAGGACAATGCCAGACCTCATGCAGCCAGGATAGTGCAGGCGTACCTGCAGGGACAACAGGTGCAGACCTTACCATGGCCAGCCTTCAGCCCAGACATGTCACCGATAGAGCACGCATGGGATGAACTTGAACGGCGAGTTCGCAGACGTCAGCATCAGCCGCAGAACATCAGGGAACTGACCAATGCAATTATTGAAGAGTGGAGGGCCATCCCTGTTGCTTTCCTGCAGAGACTGTTGAGGTCGATGAGGGCCAGACTCCAAGCCTGCATTGTGACTAGGGGTAGCCATACGCGTTATTGACTGTTTGTTATGTTAAAGAATCATTTACTATATACTGAGTCCTCATGTTTATTAATAAATCTCAAAAATTGCGTTTCTTTTTTTGACCAGTATATACACACACACACACACACCACACACATACACACACACACACACACACACACATACACACACACATACACATACAAGGGGTGGTCAGAAAAGAATTTTACACAGTGTTATAATTTCGTAACTAAAGGACCTACATTGATTGATTGTATCAGGTAAATTCGTTAATCATTGTTGACAACTTGACAACACTGCATTTTCGATTCGTCTGCCATCTACCATACATTGGTTATACGAGTCGAATATGGCGGCTCAACTGGAACAGTGCCCTATCATTTCTGCAACGATATTCCGAGTCTGTCAGTGCTCAAGAATTTCTCGAGCGCATTGTTACAGGAGACGAGACATGGGTTCATCACCGTACTCCGGAAACAAAACGTGCCAGCATGGAATGGAAACACCCTGGCCCCCTGGGTCCCCGCGACCAAAGTAGTTCGAGATTGTGAGGTCCGCTGGCAAAGTGATGATTACTGTGTTCGGGACCACAAAGGCATTTTGCTCGCAGACTTCATGTAAGAAGGCACAACAATCAATGCAGCTCCATATTATTCAACATTGGAACTTTTACGAGCGGCCATTAAACGTAAACGTCCTGGACTGCTCCGTAGGGCAGGGCACTGTTCCAATCGAGCCGCCATGTTTAACTGCCTCGTATAACCGATGTACGGTAGATGGCAGCCGAATCGACATGCAGTGTTGCCAACAATGATTAACGAATTCACCTGATGCAAACATAATCAATGTAGGTTCTATAGTTACGAAATTATACGCCGTGTAAACTTATTTTCTGACCGTGACCGTCCCTTGTACCCAGCGCGCAGCAGAGCCCAGCTGTTAATCCTTCCACACAATAAAGAAAGTGGTTGGTAAATAAATGGGTACCCTGGGTGGCCTAGTGGTTAAGACGCTGGGGCTGCTGGTGGGCTGTTTTTTGAATTCCACGTTAAACTAGGTCTAAGGTGGAGTGAAAAGCTTGACCTTCGTCAGAATGAACAATTCTGGCGGGAGCTAGGTTATATATATATAATTCAAGGCTCGAAATTAACACCCGCCAATGGCGGGTAGATTTCGGGTCACAGTACACTAAAAAATTAATGTATGTAATTATCGGTTATTTTTTGCTTTGGTTCTGATATTTTTTTCATTTTTCTAATCACTTTATTATTCCGTTTCAGAATAATTGAGATGTGGAGGTATTATAAATTTTGGGCGGATAGATTTTAGTGAGTACCCGCCCGGTTAGCGGGTTAGGAAAAAAGTTTATTTTGAGACCTTGTACACTCACTCACTCACTCACTTTTTTTTCTTTTTTTTTCTTTTTTTTTTGTCATTACAGTTTCACAGTACATACTTCAAAGCAATAATGTTACACCCGTTAGTGTTTGAAAATTATGTCCATTAAATGGCGGCCACCGTTGCAAACACAATCCTCTGCTTGCGTTCTCACGTTCTCCATTGCTTTCTGACCAGGGGCGCCGGAAGCAATTTGATATTGGGGGGGCAATCTCAGTAAGGGGCGTTTTTTTCAATATAAAGTTTTAACTTTTATCATCCATATGCACCTATGTCGTAAAGAAAATGAAAGCAGATGAAATAAACCATCGACATACTTTTATTTACATGTAACATAAGAATAAGATTACGGTACTTCAAAATAGTAAATGCGTTGCATTCAGCACCAGATGCACGAAGTTTTATCTGAAAAACAATACAATTCATCTGTAAAAACAATACAATTCCCACATCTCATCGGGGCGTATGTATGGTGTAGGGGCGTACACCTTACCCTTAACTTTGGGGGGGGGGCGAGCGCCCCCCCACCTCCGGCGCCCTTGCTTTCTGTAGTGTTTGTTGTTGTTTCGATTTTATGACAAATGTCCTTTAATTGATTAAGGTTCCGTAGACGGTTTACATAGACCTCGGACTTCAATAAGCCCCATAAAAAGAAGTTTCACACAGATAAATTAGGAGATCATGGTAGCCAATTTATGTGACCCTAACAAGATATAATTTGATTTGAAAACATTTTTCTTAAAGTGGCCGTAGAATGTCTTGCGGTATGTGCCGTAGCGCCGTCCTGTTGAAACCATACAGCTTGAATGTTCACTCGTTTTTGACGAAGGTCATCTCTTATAAATTCTCGCAGCATGCATATCTCATACAGGGTTGAAGTTACTGTGACAGCTGAACCATTAATATCTTCAAAGAAGTAGGGACCGATGATCCCGAAAGCAGACACCCCACACCAAGCCGTAACTTTGGCTATGAAGCGGTTGTTCATGCAGTTCACGTGGATTTTCGGCTGCCCAGTATCTGTAATTTTGTTTATTTACATACCCATTCAAGTCGAAGTGGGCCTCGTCCCTCATGATTTAATGATTAACGAAACCTGAATCATCATTCGCCATCTGTAGGAATCGATTGCAGATTTGCGGGCATGTATCAGCATCACGAGGAAATAATTGTTGCACCATTTGCAGTTTATAGGGGTGGAATTTCAAATCCATATGCAAAATCTGACGTATACTTCGATCCGATATGTTCAGTTCTCTTGAATGACGAGTAGCCGATTTTCGAGGACTTCGTTGTATTGCTGCTCTGATTCTTTCAAAATTTTGCTGGAGTACGCACCATACGTAACCGACCAGGAGGTTTCACATCTGTTACAGAACCTGTTGTTCTGAATCTATCAATGCAAATTGTGATGGTCTTGCGACTTGGAACACTACCGTTTCTGCCAATGTTGAAGTGGTGTCTAAATTTACGTTGTCATTATAACAGAATCACCTGATTTAAAAAAAAAAAGTTTCCACAGCAAACGCACAATGTTCACTAGACCACCGCTCCATTGTTACAAACAATGCTTTTGACTGCTCTACTCAAGGATAAACAGCAGCGCCCTCACTTCAACCTTAAGTAATGGCGCCGCTTTTAAAATGGGTAATTGTTTCTACCGGACTGTGTGTGTGTAGGGGGGGGGGGTCAAAACATCAAAAATCGAGTTTCTCCAATTCCACAGTAGGCACGTAGTTGGAAATGATCTCAAAAAAAAAAAAGTGACAATCATGCATTATATTAAGTCTTAAGTAGATTAGATTAATTTGGATAGATTAGATGAATTATATAAATTGTCACGTTTTTTTTTTTTGTTTAGTTTCAGATTGTTATTTTCAGATTGTTTATGATTGAATGAGTTATGATTTAATTCCGAATGAGTTATATTAAATTCAGATTGAATGATTCAATTGCTAGAATTTAACTATTAGTTTCTTGTTATTAATGCTACTAGGCCTAAATAAGTGAAATCATGGCGACAAGAAGCAAAACGCACAATTTAACATTTGGTCACCCTGCAGAATTTCCACCTTCAATGATTCCTTCAAAGGCTGACGTATTTAGGCATTATTTATTGGTAAGAAAACGAGAAGAACTGATTTCGAAAGGTTCTAGAACAGCAAAAGAATGTTACAGAATTGTCACTAAAGATATGGAAGCCATTTGGGAGAAGTTTTCCTTTCCACATATAGGATTTGAAGGAATAGCTATAAAAGTCGAACGATTGATAAAATCTGCAGCAAAGCTAAATAAAGTACCATTAAAACAAAGAAACAACAGTTTTCAGCAGAAGGTGGAGACAGTCGATGAAATGTTTGATATTTGCACTTGTACTTGTTACGATAAAAAAAATCAGTCGAACGGATTGCAGATGTGATATTAGAGTTCCAATGATTGAGTGGGAGTCTTTTGTGGGGCAGAAACAAAGAAAAACCCAACTAGGACCAATCGACAGAGTAACGACTTCCCCAAGAAAAAGGACTCACGATAGAGTTAAAGGATTAGAAAGAAGAGCCAAGATAAGCCTAGATATGAATGTCGCCTCAACCAGCAAACTGGACCCTTTACATATTATGGAAGATGAGAGCATGGAAATTGATGATGACAGCTCAAAATCCGGAACAAAGTCAATATCGTCGCTGAGAGAAAACCATCAGAACAGAATTATTTATGATAACGTAGCAATAACAGCAGATAGATACCGTGTAAGTTACAGAGCTACTGCAGCTGTAGTAAATTCAGCTTTGAAGGATATGGGAATATTAGACGAAACCAATATGTTGGATAGGAAAAAAGTGGAAAGAGAAAGAATACGTGTGGGTAAAAAGAAGATAATCAAAGTGAAATCAGAGAAAACACAGATTGAAGGCATCGGATTTGATGGTAGAAAAGATCAAACTAAGACAAAGAAGGGAATGGAGTACGAAGAACATTGTAATAGTCAAAGAACCTGGTGATGTTTACATGGATCATATAGCTCCAGATAACGGAACTGCTTGTTGTATTGCAGATGAAATAATAACTTTTATAGTTGATTCTAATAGCAAAGAATCCTTCAAAGCTTTGCTATGCGATGGCACCCCAGTGAACACTGGCAGGATTGGCGGAGTGCTAAAATTGATTGAATTATATCTGGACAGGCCGGTACAATGGCTGATTTTCCTTTTGCATGCAAACGAACTGCCCTTCAGGCACGTATATGAAGCAATTGATGGAAAAACTTCGGGACCAAACACCTTGAAAAGTTCTCTTGAAAATAAACTCCGAGAGGATTTGACCAAACTGGATATAGTTCATTATACCCTGTAGAGGGCAACATTAAAAGTTTCGGCCGATATTGTTAAAAGTTTCAGTAGTGACCAAAAATATATGTATGAAATGTGCATTAGCATACAATCTGGACGCATCTCTCAAGCGTTAGCCACCAGATCCCCAGGTGCCCTCAATCATGCAAGATGGCTGACACGAGCAAACAGGATCCTGCGCTTAATGTCTCTACACGGAATCCAGACAAAAACATCGAAGACCTAGTAAAAATTATAATGCTGGTTTACGCTCCAAGCTTGTTTTGGATAAAGTCTCATCCAAAGGCAAATGAGGGAGCATCTATCTAATTTTTGGTATATCATGCACTTGCTTAAAGGCTTAGATAAAAAGCATCGGATGATTATGGAGCGTGTCCTCAGAAATAACGCCTATTTTGCCCACCCAGAGAATATCTTCCTCAATGATAACAGACACAAGAAGAGAGGTCAGAGAGCTGGCTCTTCAGCACATCATTCGAGCAAGAACTAGGAGCACCAATGCGAGAAATTTTGAGCTGCCAAAAACACTGAACTTTGAAGCAGACAGTTATCCTAACATGATCGACTGGGACAACGAAACCATCACCCCTCCACCTATTTTACAGAATTTGACAAATGATGATCTTAAAGTTCGAAATGAACCACTTCAGCTTTATTCCTTTTCCCTGTCACAGCCAGCGAGTAGAACATGCTGTAAATGTGGTAACCGAAGCATCACAAGATAGAATTGGTTACGAAAACAGACATAAATTTATTTTGAATGTACTGGAGTTGAGAAAAAAGCTACATGTGTTCCAATGGAAAGGCCAGCGGTGTCAGTAATTTACGATTTTAAATTTCTTAAGGTGAATATTTTGGTTTTAATATGCTTCAATTGATTCTTTAAGTAATATACAGAGATATTTCTTATATATATATATATATATATATATATATATATACACTGTGTATATATATATATATATATATATATATATATATATATATATATATATATATATATATATATATATGATGAATAAAACCTTCGTGGTTTTATTCATCATAAATATTTTTCATGTGTTACTTTCGTGAAATAATATATATATATATATATATATATATATATATATATATATATATATCTTAATTTAACTTTACTTATATCATTGTTTACTTTAATCTTTGTCATTTATCAGGTTTTTTATTCAAAGAATTGGTTTCAATTTCATTTCAATTTAAAAAAATGGGGGGGCATATTCAACGGGGGGGGCGCATAGCGGTGTAATTACAGTGTTGTTTAGGGGCCCAAAGGAAACTCCGAGCAGTGTGTAGAATAAGAATACAAAATTTCGACACCCCCCTAAATGATATATGGAGAGGGGCTGAAGGAAAGGAAAGGGAGATAGGAATGTATGATGTGAGACTATGTCGTGAATAAGGAAATTAGTGAAAGGTTTTTCATGGCAAAATTTGTAATTTTCACTAATATATATATATATATGAAAATTATTTCATGAAAGTAACACGTGAATAATATTTAGGATGAAAATAACCTTTTCATTATATATACACTATATGATCAAAAGTATTCAGACACCCCGGAAAATCCGCATTTCTGCAAATATCACCTTCGCCGAAAGGTATGCTGGGAAAAAGCGTGGCGAAACTATAATGCTGAGGTGTTCTGTTAAGTTATCAGTAACTGTTGTGAAGCCATGCCGCGCGGACGTGAACTCTCCGAGTTCCAACGTGGACTCGTCATCGGATGTTATTTAAGTAACGTTTCTATACGAAACATTGCAGCCAAACAGGATATACCAAAGTCGACTGTAGCGGATGTTATCATGAGATGGAAGCACGACGGTGCAACTAACGCGAAAAAACGTTCCGGACGACCACGCAAACTGACGGAACGTGATAGAAGAAGTCTGGTACGACATGTCAAGAAGTCCCGCACGTCCTCTGCCGCTTCCATCGCTGAGGAGGTAGGAAGAGCATCCGGTACCTCCGTTAGTACTGTAACTATCCGCAGAGAGATGCACAGACTCGGTTATTATGGTAGAGCAGCTGTACACAAGCCACTGATTACAAAAGTTAATGCCACGCGTCGTTTGGCCTGGTGTCTCTCCCGTCGTTCCTGGACCGTGGAGGACTGGAAAACTGTTCTTGGAGCGACGAGTCGCGGTATTCACTCTTCCAGTCTGATGGGCGTGTTTGGGTGTGGCGACAGCCCGGAGAACGGCTTCTTCCTGATTGTGTACGTCCAACGGTGAAGTTCGGTGGAGGGTCCATCATGGTATGGGGTTGTTTTTCCTGGCTAGGGCTCGGCCCGTTGGTTGTTATACCCACTACCATGAACGCTGACTTTATCTCGACGTTCTGGACAATTCGGCCCTCCCTACACTGTGGCAATACTACGGAGATGGCCATTGTTTGTTTCAACAGGATCGAGCTCCCTGCCATACTGCAAGGCGTGTGCAGGACTGGTTTCGTGAAAATAAGGTGGATTTGTTAGACTGGCCTGCTCAGAGCCCCGATCTCAACCCAATCGAGCACATGTGGGACGAACTGGAGCGACGGATACGAAACCGCACACCACGCCTGGCTTCACTTGCATCTCTTGCATCAGCTCTGCAAGAGGAATGGCGAGCCATTCCTGCACAGACTTACCGAAAACTGGTGGAAAGTATGCCTCGACGTGTTGACGCTGTAATAAAAGCAAAGGGTGGACCTACTGGTTACTAAATGCCATAATAAAACCATTTTTCCCAAAACCAAGCGGTGTCCGAATACTTTTGATCATATAGTGTGTATATATATATATATATATATATTAGGATGCGTCACTGCATAAGGGAGAAAACCTGAAGGTGGTCCATTTCTTTCGCTTGTTTTCTCAATTAAGCCACTGAAGGAGAAAACACCACAGACAAATTTTCATTTGAGTAGCCGTTTATTTAGTGGTCGCGCATCTACTACAAAGTTTGTACACTACATACTACATATATTCTGGGATTGGTTTCCCCGTACTGATTATTTTCAGGGGAAGTAACTCTATGAAAACTGTCTTGTTTAACACACTTAATATTTAAAACATTACAGCATATGAAGACAATTCGTGTTTTATATTTATAAAAATACGTTTTGCTAATACACTTTGTTAAGGATGTATTGATAAACAGATAATTTAATAAAACAAAATATACTATAAAATACATTTCCACAAAAACCTATAAATAGCGACCACATTCCAGACCTCAGAATTAATGGTAATTCCACAACACATGTTAATCATTTCAATTTCCTAGGCATTTACTTTGACAAGAATTTAAACTGGAATGAACAGTGTAAAATAGTTGGAAACAAAACGGCTAAACTTATATACAGGGTGTACATAGTCAGGATCTATTTTTGTGAAGCACTTGGAAATTATATGGAATTCAATCATAAAATGATAAAGTGGTAACATTTATTAAATAATTAAGAGTAGGATTCGACGTGACGCCCATCAGTATCCCTGCACAGCTCAAATCGTTCAGCAGCATTTCTAAACACATTCTGGAGCATTTGCGGGGTTATGTTATCTGCAGCAGTTCGTATACGTGTACGTAAGTTTTCAAGACTCGTAATCTTCGTCTGATAGACGTGCGATTTGATAAAGCCCCCATGCAAAGAAATCTAAAGGGGTTAAATCTGGTGATCTCGCTGGCCAAGGTCTGTTGCTTCCGCGTCCGATCCAGCGATTTGGAAAACGTCCATTTAGATAATCCTGAACAATTTTGGCATAGTGACAAGGAGCACCATCATGTTGATAGACGACGGTACTAACAATCCTATTCCCAATCAGCTGAGGTTCAAGGAATTGCTGCAACATTTCCAGATAAATAAGCCCCGTAACTGTAGCTTCAGCAAAGAAAAAAGGACCATAAACCTTAGATTTTGTTAAACCCATCCAGACATTAACTTTAGGCGAGTCTCTCTCCCAATTTTGGACGAAATCATTCGGTTTTTCATCTGCCCAAATTCGACAGTTATGGCGATTTACTTTTCCACACGTATGGAAAGTGGCTTCATCACTAAAGAGAATGTTGTCCATTAAATTATCACTCCAGATTTGTTCTACGAGATCAGCACACAGCACTTCGTCGAGGGAAATCTTCCTCATGTAAATCATGTAAAACCTGCAAATGATAGCTTTTCTTCTGCAAATTAACTTTCAGAATTTTGTGCACAGATGACGTCGGGAGACCGAGTCTGTGTGATGCAGCACGAACGGACGTAGTGGCTCCTCAGTGATAATTCCGCGTACTGCATTCACGGTAAGATTTGACATACACGGTCGTCCTGATCTTGCTGCTTCATTTACAGATCCCGTTCGTTTAAATTTGTTCACCAATTTTCGTATTGTCTTGTCTATTGGCCCCGGCTTATGAAATCTCCTTCTAAACTTCTCTCTGATGTCATTGTATTTCTTTCCCTCGATTCGCTAAATCACTATTGCCACACGCTCTTCTGTATTCATTCTAAGGGCTTCTGAAAAGAAAAATAGAAAAAAAATAATTATTTCACAAAAATAGATCCTGACTTTATGTACACCCTGTATTATATTCTGCGATTGGTTTCCCCGTACTACGTGAACACCAACAAAACGAAAGAAATTGACAAACAATACTCTGAAATGGCATGACAAGAACTAAAAGCCTTCAGAAAGAAAGTATTTTTCAGCGAATAAGGTCCTTCTTGTTTGCTGTCTTCGGGTACGCTCGCCGATGATCCTCTGCCACCTGGATCATGTATTGGAGCTGATCCTCGTGCTTGGTACGCCCCTTTGCCACCTGGATCATGTATTGGAGCTGATCCTCGTGCTTGGTACGCCCCTTTGCCGTGAACTCATGGATGAGGGCCACTCCTCTTTCAGCAGTGTCGTTAGTCACGAGGAGCTTCTCGACCCGTTCCTTCCCCAGATTGTACCCGTCTGATGTTATCCAGGCCGCAGGGGGCATTGACAAGAACGCAGTATAGATTTCAAGATGGTGGAAGATCCTCTTAGTTGTGGAGGTGAAGTAGTCCGGAAGATTTTTTGCAACTACGTCTCTTGCGGCGGCCGACACACGAGGGCTGGGCTCGAGGGATCCTTCCACAGAGTTCATGTTAGAGACCATCTTGAGTTTGTCAGCATCTGCAACATCGTCGTCGAAGAGAGCGAGACCGACTGTAACTTCAGACAAGTACAATAGATGCCGACTCATCGCCTTCGTGCCGGCTTCCTTGATGATGGGATCCTCATGTTCCGCGAGTTCCTTGAGCAGCGTGAGGTCCATTCGTGCTGCTGCGGAAGCTGTCTTGGCTGTGAACCAGACGCGTAGGTAATGTTTTACGACAAAAATGCAGAAATCTCCGAACTTTTCCCAGAGAAGTCCCATGCGTTTCGGGCCACGAGAGGAAGGAGGACGTTGCGGCCGCAAGAATCTAACAAACTACTCCTTGAACATCCAAATCTTCAGGGTTTCCCCAACAACCAGATTTCATCAGCTAGCTTCTTCACTTCCTTAGCACATTTCGTCGCCATTTTCATTAAGCAAACCACGTGTGGAAGAAAAGAAACCAACAATTAATAGAGAGCCTCATATAGAAAATCTTAACCCCATGTATTCCAGGGTATTTTAACGAAAAGAACAGCCGAGGTGGGGCCATATGATATATATATGGATAAACCAGATCATATGGCCCCACCCCGGTATAAATAGGGTTATTGAAGTGATTTTTATACTGCCAGGTTTTCTCATTAAGTGGATCAAAAATGCAAGCGAGCGAACGCGTGTGACAACTTCATGTTTTTTAACGCACCCTAATATTAATAAATATATATAATATATATATATAACGCGCGCGCGCGCACAATAAAAAACTGTTATAGATCTTTGGAAGTTACATTCAAACAAACATCTTCAATTATCTTCCATAAACAACTATGTACAAAAATGCTATACTAAGAAGTTTAATTGGGAATACACTATTTACAAAAAATGCTTTATGAACAGACGTTTTTTCAGAATTTCTCGTTGCCATTTATTATTATTGAGAATTCAGATATGCACATTACAGTACAGACTACAGAAAGCACCTCCGGACGCAAAGGCCTTGTGTTCCCTAGGAGTTTAAATATATGCCAGTTTGTACGAACTTTTACTCATAAACGTGATAGTGAGCGCCCTCATCCAACTCGAGAGGTGCTGGGTTCGAGTCCTTGTCTGGTGTATGTATATACTATATATGATAGATTTGTATGAATTTTTCAGTTGGAATTGGTCAAACCCTTCCCAAGTTCAAGGTTCATTTGTTCTGTTTGGCGCTTGGCTTGGAGCTTTCACTATTCCTTTGGATTGGGATAGACCTTGGCAGGTGGGTATCTATCATGGGGGGAGTGTTGAAATCGTAAAAAGTGGAATGATCTTTTATATGTATATTATTATTGTATATGCGTGATACGTTTTATCCACTGGCGTTAACCTTTTGACTGGTTGCCCATTGCAATTTGTGAGCAGATCATACTCGTCTCAAACTTTTAGGGCATCTAATTAAATCTGTTACTAGTTATACCTTCCTCGGGTGTGGATGTGGTCGTGTTAGAATATTGTGGGATGCATTTCGAGAGAAAAAGGTCGTTAACAGTAGCAGAATCATAAATGCATTTGCTATGATTTGCATGTTATGTATTGTCTATGCCAGTTTGCTTATGAACATAGCTGAAATTGTGAATTAATATAGGAAAGAAGGATGGATATAAAGATTGTATGACATCATCAATGTTTTTTTAGACTGGTTTCGTATAACTTCTAATTACACTGGTCAACAAAGATTTTTCATCAGAGTAAAATTTGTGGTGGCTGGATAGCATTTTTCACGATAATTCCAAAACTGCATTCAGATTTTTTCTAGCACGTATAGTTTTCAAGATGAAGGCATATACAGGGTGGGCGGAAAGTAGCTCCCTATTTTGGATTGGTAAAAAAATACATATATTATCCATTTATTTCAGAAGAAATAATATGAAAAGGTAGGCATACATGGTAGGTTTTCTCTAAAATTCAATGTGGGCTCCAACTCTTTCCACCAGCTTCTGGAGAGCCCAGGAATGGCGTCCACTGACTTTAGCAGGAACTCCGGCGGGATGGAGGACATGACTTCCCGAATTCGGTCCTCCAGTTCTTCCAATGTCCTCGGTTTGGTGCGGTAGACTTCTTCCTTACCCACCCCCAAAGAAAGAAGTCGCACGGTTACCGCTGAAAAACGGCAGAATCGGTTCAGTGTAACGGTGTGGTGTGGTATGACCTCAGATCAGGTTGTGGGCCCGTTCCTTCTGCGCAACACCATGAATGCTGAGCGGTACCTTGCTATGTTGCGAAACGAGGTCTGGCCGGTTGTCAGCACATGGGAGAACATCGACGATCTGATATTTATGCAAGATGGCGCCCCTCCGCACTTCGCTCTTGTTGTCCGTGAGTGGCTGGATGCCCACTTCCCTGGGCGTTGGATGGGTCGTCGTGGTCCACATCAATGGCCAGCCAGGAGCCCCGACTTGACACCCTGCGACTTCTTTCTTTGGGGGTGGGTAAAGGAAGAAGTCTACCGCACCAAACCGAGGACATTGGAAGAACTGGAGGACCGAATTCGGGAAGTCATGTCCTCCATCTCGCCGGAGTTCCTGCTAAAGTCAGTGGACGCCATTCCTGGGCGGCTCCAGAAGCTGGTGGAAAGAGTTGGAGCCCACATTGAATTTTAGAGAAAACCTACCATGTATGCCTACCTTTTCATATTATTTCTTCTGAAATAAATGGATAATATACGTATTTTTTTACCAATCCAAAATAGGGAGCTACTTTCCGCCCACCCTGTATATAACTACACAGATTTAACCATTTTAAATAGGCAAAATACTAATATTTCAACATTTGATTGTGTTTATTTTATTGTGTTTTTTTAGTTTATTCATCTTATTTATTTCAATTATCTTAATTATACATCTTATGTATTTCAGGTGTGAGCTTTTACGTCTAGCAGCATTGTGATTCAGGCAACAACGCCGTGCTTTGTGTGTCAAGTCCAGTCCAAGAACTTGTGTCAAGTTGGTGTACATTTTTTTTGAATTTATAGTTTGCTCAGGTCAGTCAACATGCCTCGACAATGTAAGAATGACCCCGACAAGTTCTGTTTCGTATGCGGCCAGTTCACAACTAAAACACAGCGACGAAGTATTACAACCGACATCAAGAAAATATACAAGCTATACTTTGGTTGCCATCTAGGTCACCAAGATAAACCATGGGCGCCACATCAAATCTGTTCTGGCTGTTCAAATGGATTACGTGATTGGCTTAACAAAAAGAAAGCTTCAATGCCATTTGCCATACCCATGATATGGAGGGAGCCGAGAGATCATCATGAAGACTGTTATTTTTGTAGTGTGAACTTAATGGGGTTTTCTGCCAAGAACAAACACCAGATTGTATATCCAAACTTGGATTCAGCACGTAGACCAGTAAAACATGATGAAACATTGCCCATTCCAATTCCCCCAAGTGATAGGCTAGATTCTATCATAGATGACATGGAAAGTGATGAAGGTGCAACTGGCGTTTCCAGACCATCTACAGAACCAGAGTACACTTTTGAAGGTAGACATTTAGAGCCTAAAAAGTTAACCCAAGGACAGTTGAATGATCTTGTTAGAGACTTATCGCTGTCTAAAGAGAAATCGGAGCTTCTCGCCTCAAGACTAAAGGAGAACAATTTACTTGAGAACAATGTTCGTATTAGTTACTACCGAAAGCGGAATTTTGAATTAACAGCATTCTTTTCAGTAGACGGTCCTCTCTGTTATTGCCATAACATCAATGGACTATTTACAGCCATATCTCAGACGTATCTGGCATCTGAGTGGCGCCTCTTTATTGATTCGTCGCAGAGAAGCCTGAAAGCAGTTCTTTTGCATAATGGTAATATAATGCCATCCATCCCCATTGCCCATCCGTCCATCTAAAAGAGACATATGACAATATGGATATACTACTTAAGGCAATCAAATACGACAGTCATCAATGGAATGTTTGTGGAGATCTAAAAGTTATAGGAATGCTTATGGGTATGCAGTCAGGATTCACAAAATTTGTTGTTTCCTTTGCCTGTGGGACAGTCGCGCCACTATAGAACATTACACCAAAAGTGACTGGCCACTTAGGTATACATATGTCCCAGGGATAAGCAATGTCCAGTCTGTCCCTTTAGTGGATCCCCAAAAGATCTATCTGCCACCTCTTCACATTAAACTTGGTTTAATGAAGAATTTTGTTAAAGCAATCGGTAAAGTCAATTCTGAAGGGTTCCAATACCTTTCAAGGAAATTTCCGAAGGTTACTGGAGCAAAATTGAAGGAAGGAATTTTTGTTGGGCCACAAATAAGGGAGGTTTTGAATGACACTGAATTTGAAAAAGTCCTAAGTCCGCTGGAATTGAAGGCTGGCTGGCGTTCAAATGGATATGTGAAAACTTTCTTGGAAGCAACAAGTCACCTGCGTATAAGGATGGAGTCAAGAACCTCCTTGATGCCTTCAAAGAAATGGAGTGTCGAATGTCGTTAAAAATTCACTTCCTGCATTCCCACTTAGATTTCTTTCCTGAAAACCTTGGTGCAGTGAGTGACGAGCAAGGAGAGCGCTTCCATCAAGATATTCAGATGATGGAGAAGCGCTACCAAGGATATTGGAATGAAAGCATGATGGCGGACCATTGTTGGATGCTGTATCGTGACAATCCAGGCCAAATTTACCAAAGGAAATCACACTCACAGCGCTTTTAATAAAAAATGTATATTATTTATTTATAAGTACATTGAATAAAGTATATGATGTATTTGTTGTTTAGCATTCCTAAGTGTGATCTATACATCCATAAATTTTCTTATAGCAATATCAAAAACTTAAAAATATCAAAACCAGTGTATCTATATAACTATACGTGCTAGAAAAAAAATAAAACCAGATTCGGAATCAGCGCGAAAAATGCATTAAGAAAAGTGTGATCATGTTTGTGATGAGAAAAAAAGTTTCATTTTGTTGGCCAGTGTTATTTTTATTTTTAGTTTACCAAATTTTGAGGGTGCATATAGACTTTCATAGCTTGTTTTTGTCGCGTAACTTTGCGCTCTGAACTGGAATATAAACAAAACTTTCGTTTTCAGGTGTGGCCTCTTCCTTGCGCTATCGGGGGATTACTCGGAGAAATTACTTCCTCATCGCTCCTTCTTTTGGACGAATAACAAAGCCTAAGAAGTTTGTTTAGAATTTCGTTTATATTTAAAAATGATTACTGCATTGAAGAAAAAAATTTCTCATATTTATTTATTGTATGAGCTGAACACTGCAATTCATATGCTGGAGCCAACGGAGAAGTTTTTAATGAACTTGTTATTTCTGACAATTTTTTGTTTAATTACTTTTTCATCATATGTCTACTTGCCTCACTATACGCATACTATTCTCACATTTTTTGGAGTTTTGCAACCAGAAAATAAAGAAATTATTGATGTAATTAATTGAAGCGTTTCTGTTGGGCAACAAATTGTAGTTATTCATCATTGTGTGGTGTAGATATTTGTATAATCAGTTTATTTTGTCTTGTTACCACTTGTTACTTCAAAAACTTAAGTTTTTGAAGTGCGAACATTTGATTACTTAAAATGAAAAACGTAAATAAGGATAAGAAAAAAAAATTAAAGAAGAATGCCGTAAAAACTTCGGTGGAAAGTCCTTTTAATCTCAATTGGCCTTCCTTGAATTGTAAAGTTTATTCAGAGGTCGTTTCTTCGCTCAAAGAATCCTTGTTGCAACTTCATCAGGAAATTACGAGTGAAAGAACAAAGTCTAATACCAACTCTTCAGACTCCAAAGAGGGTGGTAAGGTTATCGTGAGTAAATCTATTGCTAATCCATATGTAGTATTTGGCTTCAATGCTGTAATGAGGGGCCTTGAACAAGGTAAAGTTAAATGCGTTTTGGTAAATGCTGAAGCGAAACCAAATTTCCTTCTGAAAACTTTTATTCCCATTTGCAACCTGAAGTCTTTACCGTTGATTCCTGTCAAGAGGCTTAACGATGTTGTTAGACACACAATTGGTATCAAAAGCTCGCTAGCTTTAGGGCTTAGCAATTGCGCTTGTGAAGAAAATGGTCCGTTTCGTAACTTGTTCTGTAAATGTTGCGCAGCTTTGGGTTACGATCATCTCGACTCGCCCACTGAATCGGATAGCATTGCAAAACTGAATCTTGCAGGAGGTAAAGAAGCGTCGAAAACTTCCCAACGAATCAAACCAGAAGAAATAAAAGCTTGCCATTTAAATAGACAAAACAAATCCAATAGAATTTTCAAACCTCCGAAAAGCAATATCATAGTTGGTGACAATATACTGAGCCCGAGTTCCACCTTCATCGGGATTAGTGATCCAAAGAGCAGCAAAAGCTCTTCAACGAATCCTTTGCGCAGAGTAAAGGACTCGAACGAAGTAAATAGAGATGGGAAGGCGTCTGTCGACACTTCGGAATGTACATTTTTCATTGACATTGGAGAAGAAATGTCGATTCAGGAACCACAAAATGGAGTTTTACACAAAGATACAGAAGCTACAAATGAAAAAAACGTGAAAGCTGATTTAGATGGTCCTGGCGAAAGTGCTGCCAATGAAAATGTCTCTAAGGGAAAGAAGAAGAGAACTACAAAGAGCGATTTTAGTTACATTTCCACGAAGTTGAAGCGAATAAGAAGCAATCCAAATCGTCGTTGAGTTATCGTTTAACTTGTAACGTCAGTTACGTCTTTATTTTCCTTTGGTTCACGGATCCATTTGAAGCATTCTTTGATGACAAGTTAGGGTTTGATAGTCTATCTGAGCCCTCTAATATCGATAGCACTTTTATAACCTTTTCCCGGCTTTTCAGCCATGGATGTTAGAGAAATGATTCCATTATCATCATTAGTTCATTACTTTTTCCTTTGTGTATCCATTTTTCTTTTTTTAGTGTGTGCGTGTGTCACCCTCTCTCCCCAATTCCTTCATTCTACACATACTGACAACTCAACGTAGATCATTATACATTCCGTTGCCTTTATCGTAAATACATAAATGAAGGAATTTCTTTTGTATGGGATATTTAACTATCTTGAATTAGTGTTTTTCCATATTCATTTTTTATTTAAATCTTTAAGACCTGTTGGTTTTAGAAATTATATACGGGTCTGTTGTTAGGATTTACACTTCCTCACAATATGTTCTATCATATCCAACAGATTCTAAGTAGGATTGAAATCTGTTGACCAGGATAGCTGTTGAAAGTAAACTTCATTCTTTTCAAGCCAATTGAGTATGTATGCAGCATGATTGATAGTAACATCCAATTTTTGGGACACTAGTGGTTTCAGGAGGGACATGTTTGCCAAATCTTAGATCAAAAAGCATTTATAATTTACTGAAGTTCTTTATCATTTAAGTTTATAAATTAAAAGAAATGAGTTGCTGGCAGTGTGAGGTTAAGATTAGGATCATTGAGAAAGGTGTTCTGTTGAGAGGAAATGGTAATGAATGGGTATTTTCTCATTTGCTGTATATGTATGTTGCAGTGCTGATTGGTAGAGGTGAGGAATTGTTTGTGAATGTTTGTATCAGGTCATCCCATAAGTAATGTAGTTTTGTACGATAGATTAAGTTTAAACTTGTCCTATTCGGTTTAAGCATAAATTTTCCGAAGGTTATATCTAAGAGGAGCTCTATCGTGTTTCGCTACATACTTTACAGACCTTGACCAGTGAAGACGTGTGTTTTGCTTTGTGAACCCCTCATAAACATGGCGGTATCAGAAGAGCATATCAGGCATATAATGCTTTACGAGTTCAAAAAAGGGAATAGTGCTACTGAAGCAACGCGAAACATTCAGGAAGTTTATGGCAACGATATTCTGCATGTGAGGAAATGTCAAAGATGGTTTCAAAAGTTTAGAAATGGTGACTGCTGTTTGACAGATGCAGCACGCTCTGGACGCTCTGCTGAGTTTGTGATAACCTGCTGTTAGCCCCACTTGAAGACTTCAACAACTGTCGAAGAATTGCCCCAGAAACTCAATTCTCCCCGTCCACCATCCATCGACATTTGCAACAACTCGGGAAAGTGCTTAAGTTAGGAAAATGGGTGCCACATGAATTGTCGGTCAACAGTCTGAGGGTGCGGGTAAACATTAGCACAGCTCTTCATTCCCGTGAACTCCAAGATCCGTTTTTGCACCGTTTAGTGACTGGTGATGAAAAGTGGATACTGTACCAGAATGTTAAGCGTCGTCGACAGTGGGTTTGTGCCGGAGAACCAGCGACACCACAGCCAAAACCAAATCACCCTCGGAAGGTGTTGCTTAGTGTTTGGTGGGATAAAGGTGGTGTAATACACTTTGAAACCTTACCACACAACCAAACAATCACCGCTCAAGTCTACTGTCAACAACTGGATCGATTGAACACTGCACTAAAAGAAAAGAGACCACCTTTGGTTAATTGGAAAGGAATCGTGTTCCACCACGACAACGCACGTCCTCATACCGCTCGGATCACTTCTGCAAAAATTGAGGAGCTTGGGTGGGAAAAACTTCCACATCCTCCATATTCTCCAGACCTTGCGCCTTCAGATTATCATCTCTTCAGGAGTCTGCAAAACTACCTTGACGAGAAACCGTATACTACTTTAGATGACCTGCACACCAGTCTTTGTACGTTTTTTGCCTCAAAACCGCCTGAATTTTATAAACATGGCATTGAAAAACTTGTAGGACGTTGGCAGAGTGTCATTGATTCCGATGGAAAGTATATACTACTAGATTAAAAAAGTTTTTTTTTTTTTGTCCTTCAAATTCCGATCTAAAAACATTACTTATGGGATGACCTGATAGAAACTTTGTTGTATGGGAGTGAGCCTATTGTATGGGCTGTCCACAAAGGGACTAGGATGATTAATTGAAATGGGTGGTCTGAGAAATATGATGGTAGTAAGGAGGACTGACAGTGAGAAATGAAGTGAAGCGGAGGTGTGGTAGGATTAAATTCAAGAGAATGGGACGGCAAGCGTATGTGAGGAAGACCGCATTAAAGGTGGGTTGATTGTGCGGTACTAGTTCTTAATTGTATATGGAGTGGAAGAAGATGAGACGGTGAATGAGGGCGCGTGTGTGGGCGTATTCAAAAGAACGCAAGAAAACTGGCTCGGGGCAGACCCAGTTGAGCCGGATGTGAGATGCAGAGCCCGTGCAGGAAAGCAATTCTCTAGAACAGGGCTGTCCAACTTCTAACCTTAAGGGGGCCACACCCTAATAATTAATATAAATTAAAGATTGTGCCGTTGTATAAATAAAATAAGCTTTTTATAATACCTTCCATCTTTATTAACTTCACGTCTCTCTACTTTCACTAGATTTATTGAATCGTAATTAGTGAGAGCACCAAGGTGGGTATATCCACATTTATGTCGGTTGTGGCGAGTCTCAACGAGTGTGACAGTAATTCATTTGTTGAGGAATAACGATAACGAGACTACATAAATTTCACGTAGGAAAAGGCGCTCTCACACAAGTACTTCCAAACATAGAGCACATCCTTAATACAAAGTCTCTTAAGTTTAGATACCGTTCTTGGGGCAAAAGTCTGAAGAAAATTTTGGAGACTTAACCTAGGGCCGCCAGTTGGACAGCCCTGCTCTAGAATATGAGTGGTTTTACATGAGACAAAGTAAACTTTATGTATATAAAGAATATTTCAACGTTAGATGCTGAAAACGGAAGGCTTGGGTTTATGCCGTGAATGGCAAGATGACAGTGTGGAAGCCAGTGATGTAGGACTCGAGAAAACACTTCTGGTCTCGAGTGCTTAGGTCACGGTCACGGCCATGGTGGTCTCGACTACATCGCTGTGATGTTCTTCAAGTGCGACGAACACTTGTTTTAAGTAGCCAGTTAGCTGCTGAAAAATGTTACAAACTATGAATTTGTGAATAAATTATGAGTAAATTTTGCAATTGTCACTTGCTAACTCTTTAGAATATTTATTCCTGAATGTGAAATACAGAGCTTAGGAATTAGGCATTACACAATACTAATTACATGCAGAAATTGCATATGGTCTCAGTCTCGAGACCTTTTTTGGGGTCTCGGTCTCGACTACATCACCGGTGGAAGGCTATTGGTGAAAACAACAGTAGTTAAGGAATAAAGTATTCAAACACAAGAACAGCACTGCGCACAAAACCGCACTGCAGCTTCCAAAAAGGCATTGGAAAAACGGTAGCCAAACAGAACTTTCGTGCTTGGAATCCACTTGTGTATTTCGAACCGTTTACGGTATTTGCAAGGCTGGACGTCCGTTTACTTACTTGCCAAATCTTGTACATCATCTTCAAGTACTCAATGGAATTGACATGGTACGTGTTTTACACTGACCATTCTTGTGCAGACATTAGTCCTCATATTGCTAATGCTATGAGAAAGGAATTAACGACTGAAATATTAAGCAAAAAACTGAAGATTGGAACATATAATGATTGATGAATCATCATCAATCGGTAACAAAACGGCTTTAGTTATCTGCATCAGAGTGCAGTTTCCAGGAGGATGCAGCCACAAGCGTGTTTTCAAATCATCTTGAGATTGAAATAACTGCTGCAGAAATTGTATCAGCTTTACTGACGAGACTGAATAAGCTTGGTTTTACAATGGAGTATTTATCATCTTGGGTGTCGTTTTTTTGTGACGGTGCATCAATTATGTTGGACCAAATTGTTAGAAATGTTTCTGCGTCTGATTGTGTAGTACTGTGCAAATCACCGTTTAGAACTTGCAGTGTCCGATGTGAGGGAACTGTCAGAAGTGTGCCACATGAAAATTTTCTTTGATAAGCTATACAGCTTATATAGTGCATCACCAAAAAACTGCAATGAACTAAAAGGCTGTGCAAATTTGTTAGACATGCAGTTGCTAAAAGTTGGACGTATTTTGGGAGTGCGGTGGGTCGAGTCTAGTGCTCCCCTCTGTCAGGGCTGTATGGCGGGATTTTTCTGCATTGTTTAGACACTTTGAAGCTGCTGAGAATGTTTCGTGTGTAACCCATATGGGATTAATATTGGATGCACTCAGAGTTGAAAGATTTGTCGTTCGAACTACAAAAACGGTATGTGACGGTCGATCACCAGGCATTTTATAAATTGCTCGTAGATAAACTTGCTTTGAGGATGTTTGCATCGGGATCGGTAGCTTCCCTTTCCATTAAGGAAATCTGAAAACAGCAACAATGTCAAAGATAAGGAAATGATGAAGCACTTAGAAATTTTAGATCCTGCAAACTAGCCCGCTGACCCTGACATTTGCTTTGGTGATAAAGCCGTTCGCTACCTGAGTGAACAGTTTTAAGTATCAATGGACGATTCAGTGCAGAGATTTCAACAGTATATAGATGATAAAGGAGAAATAAGCCCATCAAAACTAAAACCATTGATGTCTGCCATCAATTCAGTAATTATATGAACAAGCGAATGTGAGCGCTCATTTAGCAACATGAATACTACTATTAATGCCACAAGAAATTGTCTCGGCATACTACATTACGCCTGCTTTTCAACAAGCTAGCAGGGCCATTTCGTCTAATCTTCAAGCCTGAGAAGTATGCGAAAATGTGGATCCAAAAGGGAAGGCGCAACGCAGATGAGACAGCATGTTAATTAAGCGCGGAAAATAAAGGCTGGAATTCCACCGAATTACGAGTTACTTTATAAACTATTTTAAAGGTAAGATACTGTATTTGTCTTCTTGAATTTTTGTAATATACATTCCATGTCACTCATTGATTTGTGCAATTTTGCTAATGAAACTTATTTTAACTTAAATGAATCTGAAAACTAAAAATTATATTGAGTAAAATAACCTCCAAACTTCAAAAATTATGAACAACTATAATCGTATGTGTGTCGTTTTCATACTGTTTAAAGCAATGTAATCAGTAATACTATCACACGATACAATGTACAAGTTAAGAGTCATTATATTGATTAAGAACTCCAAACAATGGAAAACGCTATCACCATTTTATGCGCGAGCGTACCCCCTATATATATATATATATATATATATATATATATATATATATATATATATATATATATATGATACACACAGACCGTGCATGGAACAAGAACTCTTCTGGGATAATTAAATCCACTATAGTCCGAATAAGTAATGGTAAATGACAAATACCATAGTTTTTCTTTTTCATGATGCTAGCCCGACGTGGGCAACGGGTCACTCGCAAAGAGGTCCCATAAATATGGCTTCCCTCACCAGCTATCTGCAAAGCAGACAGGATCCAGCTTTGGGACATGGATCTAGGGTTTAAAGCAGCCTAGCTCTGCTACATTTAGAACCTCAATTCATTCCCATCTTGAAACGGACATGTTATGTGCCTTGAAAAGTGGACGCTCAATTCTGCCAGTTGAGGTTTAAGTTGTTTTGGTTTTTGGCTAAAATATAATAGTTACCCCTTTTTCTTTGATGTATTCAATCTGACGTGAAGACAGCGAGTCTTTTGCTTATATTGAGGTTCTAAATGTAGCAGAGCTAGGCTGCTTTAAACCCTAGATCCATGTCCCAAAGCTGGATCCTGTCTGCTTTGCAGATAGCTGGTGAGGGAAGCTATATTTATGGGACCTCTCTGCGAGTGACCCGTTGCCCACGTCGGGCTAGCATCATGAAAAAGAAAAACTATGGTATTTGTCATTTACCATTACTTATTCGGACTATAGTGGATTTAATTATCCCAGAAGAGTTCCTTGTTCCATGCACGGTCTGTGTGTATCATAAAAAACTCAGGGGACCATTCTGAGTTCATTCCTATATATATATATATATATACAGGGTGGTGCAAAAGTCTGGACCCATAGGCAATTTACTATATAAAAAATATCTTTCGATTTTTATAAAAGTTTTTATAATTTAATTTTTGTTTATAATTTTACTAAATATTTTTCAGATTGTTACCCTATGGCAGAGAAGTTAACAATAGCAGAAAGAATAGAGCTTGTGCTTTTGTACGCAAAAGAAGGAGCCACCTCACGTTTAGTCGGAGATAGTTTTAATGCTAAGTACCCCGATAGGCGACCAATTCAACAAAGAACTGTCAGCAAGACTTTTGCTCGTTTCAAAGAAACGGGAAGCATCTGCGATCGAACACGTAGTGGACGAAGAAGTAGTTCAACTGATCCCGAAACATCTACACGGGTATGCAGGCATGTGGAAGGGAGCCCACGTAAGTCATTAAGGAAAGTATCGCGGGAAACAGGTGTATCAAGGCGTTCTATTGGTCGTATTCTCTCTACCAATCATTTTCATCCTTACAAAGTACGATTAGTCCAGGAACTACGTGGGGATGACCGAGATCGTCGTATGGAGTACTGTCAGTGGTTTATGCAGCATAGACAGTTGGAAAAGCATATCATATTTAGTGACGAAGCAATTTTTTACTTAAACGGTTCGGTTAACAGACATAATGCACGCTTTTGGGCAACTGATAATCCACATTGGGTTGAGGAAGGACACGTGCAATACAGCCCAAGAGTTATGGTATGGGCTGCTATGTGGGGAGGTACGATAATTGGTCCATATTTCTTCCCAGACACACTAACGGGTGAATCATACCTTAACTTGTTAACAAATTTCCTTATGCCTCGATTATACGAAATACCATTACAAAATCGGAGTTATGTGGTTTCAGCAGGATGGGGCTCCGCCACATTTTGCAAAAGTCGTTCGCGAATTTTTAGATGAAACATTTCCAGGGAAATGGATTGGACGACGTGGGCCAATTGAATGGCCACACAGATCTCCAGACACGACTCCTTTGGATTATTTCTTATGGGGACACCTTAAATCAGTGGTTTACGTTAACAGACCAAGAACAATACAAGCGCTAAAGGATAACATCACAACAGAAATTGAAGTCATAAGAACGAATATTACTATGCTTACAAATGTGCAAAGTTCTTGTGTCAACCTAGTAGAAAAGTGTTTGGAAGAAGATGGACATCAATTCGAACACTTATTGTAAATTCTGAACTAGAACGTTAAATTTAACATAATTTAATCACTGGTGTATGGTTAATTAAATTTCATTTCATAATAAACTTCCTGCAGGCCACACTTTTTTTCCATATAAACCGCCTATGGGTCCAGACTTTTGCACCACCCTGTATATATATGTATATGTATATATATATATATATATATAATGTATATATATATGTATATGTATATATATATATATATATATATAATATATTATATATATATATATATATATATATATATATATAATATCGCATCTGCACCTGCGGGGTGCGGATGTGTACTATTCACTAAATTGCTATTTTTGAAGCATATTTTGCCCCTCATTCAGTTCAAATACTGAAATTTGTGCAGCCTTCATTTGATATGTAATGTAACTGGCAATGTCTGTTGTGTATTTGTATAATTAATTGTTCATGCTACAATACATAACAGTGTCAATAAGCACACTACTTTCCAAAGGGTGGTGGTTGGCAGAGCTGTGACTAGCGCCGCTAGTTTTTTAATAGCGCCACCACTAGCGTCGCTATATTTTCAAACTACTAGCGCATTTACCAGCGCCGCCAGTTTTTGAAATAAAAATTAACGCTATGCGCTAGCGCTAATTTTTATTTCAAAAATGAATTTAAAGTCCTTCTATTCCATCCGATTCCTTCCGATTCATTCAAAAAACTATTTATCCGATTAAACACTTCAATTCCGTCAAGTGCAGCAGTGGAAAGGATTTTTTCGACAGGAAAAGATATATTAAAGCCGAAAAGGTCCTCGTTGTCCGATTCAAATTTTGAAAAACTGTTGTTACTAAAATTAAATAAATAATTGTCCTAGATCGTTGTAATAAAGTACTACTGAAACAAGTTGATACCTAAATTAGCTTGATTATATTGTATGTTTTTTTTCTACTTGATTTGAATAATTACAAATATATTACTTGAAATACTTCTGTTGTATATATGATATATCAAATAATTAAATAAAAGAAATGTATTGTTTTCTATGGTATTAGGTATTTTTTATTTGTTATAGCTAGATTTAAATAAATATACTGGATTTAAATAAATAAAAAGCTTTGGTTCTATAGTATAATTGTTTCATTTAAACATTCTTTTTGACAATATTACTGCATAGAAGTGTAACTAACATAATAGGTATTTTTTTATTTGTTATAGCTAATATTGAAAACTAGCGCTAGCGTCGCTAAATTTTGAGATGACTAGCGTTAGCGCTAGCGCCGCTATTATTTTGCCTCGCTAGCGCTAGCGGCGCTAGTTTTCATGAGTAGCGCGCACAGCTTTGGTGGTTGGTGGGATGCAAGACGAGTTGGGTCCCCGTCCCGTCTCCAGGTAACACAGTTGTATGGCGAAAACTCGTTCAAAAAGAGAAGAGTGTCTGTAAAAAAATTATAATTACGAAATTATATTATATTATCTTATATCTAGTAACTAATATTATCGATATGTAATATTTATAACTAACTAAAAATCGAAAGTCAATTAATTAAGTATGAATTTAAACTATCATATTATGTTATAATGTTTCAGACCAACAAAGACCCTCGGATCCACTCATGGCTGGTCTACCTAACTGTGTTCGTAATCGTGTATTGTGTATGTCCTCCGTGGTGGCGGAGGGGACCTACAATTTTACGTGGGTTCCGAACCACAAGAACATAAGAAATTTATGTAAAAACCGCCGGTAAATTGGCAACGACCAATTTTTACGAAACTAAATAATTATCAATTTAAAACCAATTAATTATCGATTTAAAACTAAAGATAGAATCTCTGGATCCAGAGGATCTAGTCATAATAGACTACTATCCACAAATATGTTACTCTCTATCTATTTATAACGGATATGCAAATATATCAGATCCAAAGAATCCAGTCAATTTCATTACGGTATCCATCAAGTCACGGTCCATATCGATTGCGGGCCAAGTCAAAATTTACAATCATATACATTACAATATATACACTTACGAGGAAAAGTGTAGGTGTGGCTGTAAAGACTGTACAGTAATGTAGAAATGTGTGTGCACCTATTTTGGGTCTCCCATTTAAAGGTGTTTGTGGGGCAAGTGAAGATCATGAGTTTTTCAATACCTCACAGTACTATGGGGGGCACCGCTCGGCAGAGGAATCTCTTTAAATGGGGTGTGTAAGGACAGAGAATATCCCCTAACCCAAGACGCTGCCTCCCTATATCCCACAACACTTGTGTTGAGCTGTGGGATCTATACCCAGAAAGCCTTAATTTTACTACCTTAAACTATACCCTTTCTATCAACATATGCGTCTAATCGATTTTTAAACATGTTTATAGACGTGCTACTAATTACTTCTACCGGCAAACTATTCCAGCTATTTACTATTCTATGCGTAAAAAAGTTTTTCGCAACTGCTGTCTCGAACCTTCTACTTGTCAACTTACACCCGTTATTTCTAGTCCTATTATATTGAGATATTTCGAAAAAGCTATCTCTCTCTACGTTATCGAACCCATTCATAATTTTGAAAACCTGGATTAGATCACCCCTTAACCTCCTAGTCTCGAGTGTTGTCAATTTTAACTCCTTAAGCCTATCCTCGTACGACTTTGACCTAAGCGACGGAATCATCTTAGTTGCTCGTCTTTGAACTCTCGATTTTGTCTATATCTTTGCGCATATGCGGATTCCAGAATTGGACCGCGTACTCCAAATGGGGTCTAACTAATGATTTATAAAGTGGAACTATAATATCGCGCGATTTGTACTCAAAATTTCGAGCTATAAAACCTAACACTTTGTTCGCCTTATTGACCGCTGCTGTACTTTGTTTCGCTACTTTTAAATCACCCGTGACTATAACTCCTAAATATTTTTCCTGCTCTACGCTTGTTAAATCTTTCCCTGACATACTATACACAAAATTACCGTTACGCGAACCTATATGCAAAATTTTGCACTTATCAACGTTAAATCTCATTTGCCATGTGACTGACCAATCAACGATTTTATTCAGATCTTCCTGAATTTTACCTCTATCTTCGTCATTAATCGCCCTACCACCCAGCTTCGTGTCATCCGCAAACTTTGAAACTGTACTGACTAGGCCGACATCTAAATCGTTAATATATATAAGAAAAAGCAAGGGGCCCAATACAGAACCCTGAGGAACGCCACTCGCTACATTAGCCCAACACGACTCCGCTCCATCAACGACCACCCTCTGTTTCCTGCCTCGCAACCACTCTTCTAGCCAATTTATTACTACACCCCTGATTCCATGAGCCTTAGTTTTTTCAATGAGTCTTTTGTGCGGCACGGTGTCAAACGCTTTTGAAAATCTAAATACACTACATCAACCGCCCGATGTCTATCGTAAACGTCAACCACGCTTTGGAAAAATTCTAAAAGATTAGTTAAGCAAGATTTGTTTCGCCTAAATCCGTGCTGCGTATTTCTAACTAGCTTATGGAATTCTAAGTGTTCGACTATACGATCCCTAATTATTGATTCCAGTAGCTTACCTACAACAGACGTTAAACTGATTGGTCTATAATTTCCCGCCGGACCTTTATCGCCTTTCTTAAAGATAGGTGTTACGTTTGCTAACTTGAAATTATCTGGTACGCACCCTCAGAAATAGACGCATTAAAAATCTTTGTTAGCGGCACAACAATGCTATCTTTTAATTCTTTTAGTTGTATGGGATATATGGAATCCGGCCCCGGTGATTTACGCGTTTTCATTTTATCAAAATAGCGCATTACCTCTCCTTCACTAACCACTATATTATCCAAAATATTACCATTATCAAACGGTATTATGTCCGTGACCGTAGGGATATTTGTTACATCTTCTATAGTAAAAACTGACGGAACAAATTCGTTTAGCAAGGTAGCCATTTCCTTGTTTTCAGAAATTAGATCTCCGTTTAGATTTTTCAAAGGCCCCAAGACGCTTTTTACTGGATTTCTATTATTGACGTATTGAAAGAATCGCTTGGGGTTTTCTTTACCGTCACGAGCTATGGAGATTTCAAATTCGCGCTTGGACTTTTTTATTACACTTTTCGCTTCACGCCTTAGAGATATGTAGTTGTTTCGTAACCACAAATTGTCTTTATCGCACTTATGTAGCCTATAAGCCCTATCTCTACTCTTTATAATGTCTCCTACTCTAGAAGTAAACCACAAGGGCTTGTTGTTTACTTTCGCACGCTTAATTTTGTACGGTACACATTCCTCATTTATAGTCCTAAATACTGTTTCGAACGATTCCTAAATGAGAACCAACTCTTTGTGATCATTTATTTATTTATATAAAGTCAAACAATGACAACGGTCTTCTGAAAAAGGAATAAGCATAATAAGTAATCACTTGAATAAAACATAAACATAAACATAAACATAATCATTGTCCTCTATCTCCTCCCAAGTCTTTGATACTAGATGTGATATGAGGTAATTGCAGTACAGTAGTGCAAAGACTTATATTGTTTTATAAAGTGAATACAGTATAGTACTTTAATAGGAAAACATAGATACTAGTTTATTTAAGAGTAATATGAGGACATAAGGCTTTGCTATTACATCATGATGAATACGATACTGTAGAAACTAAAATATAAATACTTATGGAATTATACAGTACATTATATCCAATCAAACATATTACAATACAATTAGAGAGTTCAGCGAGAGATTGAATCATATATTAAAATAAGGGTTGTACAACGGTATTCCTGACAAAAGTAATAGTACAGTAGTGAGGTTACAGCTGTATTGGGAACACAATATAAAGTTCTAAGTAAGTAAAGTGTAAAGTGTACTGTACTCTATCTCTCCCCCAAGTCTTTGAGCCAGCAATTTTATAAAGAAGATTATTAAGGATAATATGGCAAGAAAAAAAATAAAAAATTTGTATGTTTACGGATAAAGACTAAACCTTATTTTGTCAGTGCCCTTAATTTAAAGCATACTTGATTGGTTACTCTTCTTGATTCATATGGTAGTCTTCATGCCAGGTAGGGGGGCGTCTGGTACGGTTCGAATGCCTTAGTGGAGTTGCAGTTTGGGGTGCCGTACCCATTGGCCTAGGGGGTGCGGGTGGTAGTATGTCGATGGGCGGCGTTGACATGTCTTCTTGGGTGGGGGGTGTGGTCTCTTCGGGGATCGGGCGCCTTCGTTCAACGTGCGGGCTGGACCGTGTCGGACTACGGGGTGAAGCGGGTGTCTTTGGTCCTGGTGCTGACCTGGCAGGTGTAGGTGGTGCAGCAGGTGGGCTGTTGGTGGGCACCGCTAGGAAGTTCTTCAAATGTTGGTCTATGGTCATCTTTGGAGCAGGTGTGCTGAAGGGTTCATATTTTTTAAGGAATTTCCTGTTCCTTACAGTTACCCTCCCAGATCCATCGACCCTAACCACGTACTGGTCAAACTGCCTGACTTCGATGACCACACCTGTCTTGTCCCATTTACGGGCGTGTGGACCGACCTGGTTCTGGATGCGTATAAGGTCTCCGACTGCTAGTGGTGGGAGTCTCTTGGTGTGCTCTGACCAGCGTTCCGCACCCCTCATGTGGCGGTTCCTCAGAGCATCTTCTCGGGTGGCCAAGTTTTCACGCCACGTGTCGTGTGGTTTATATCGGCCGGGAAGGATTGGAATGAAGTCCCGGATAGGGCGGCCGAATACACACATTGCTGGGGAGTGTTTTGTATCTCTATCCGGCGTGTTTCTGTATTGAAGCATGGCCCGTTGAAAGTTTTCGGTGTTGAGGTCGCCGTTTGGTCCAGTGTTGTCGGTTATTAGGCGTTTCGTTGTCTTGACACCAACTTCTGCCCGACAGTTGCTGTGAGGGAAAGCCACTGATGAGAGTCGGTGGTGTACGCCCCAGTTTTTGAGGAACTGCCGTGTGGCTGCTGCGGTAAATTCAGGGCCCCCATCGGAAGCCAGTTCGTCGGGGATGCCGAAGGTGACGAAGGTCCGTCGGAGGCAGGCGATGAGTCCAGCAGCACCATCTGATGACCTCTCTACTATTGGCCAGTTAGTATCTGTCCACCACGACCAGGTAGTTTACTCCTTTGTAGTGGAAGTAGTCCGCGCAGACGCACTGGAAGGGGTATTCTGGTGATGTTGGTGGAGTGGGTGGAGCGCTGGGCTGGGTTGGTGCCATGCGGTTGCAGTGGTTGCAGCTAGCCCGTAGTGCTGTGATGGCTGGTGTGATGCCAGGCCAGAAAATGGAGTCTTCTGCTCTGGAGATCATGGATGAAGTACCTTGATGAGCTGAGTGGAGTGAAGCCAGTACTTCTTGCCTGAGGGCCGGCGGGATAACCGTGCGGTTCCTGTACATTACCACGCCGTCAACAGTGCGGAGGTCGTCGCGAAACTGGTGATATTCCCGCAGCTGTGCAGGGAGTGCATGGCGGGATTCAGGCATACCGGACTCTATGACATTGGCTAAACTATTCATGACTTCATCGCTGGTCGTGGCGGTGCGTACTCGATCCCATGTCACTGATGCCAGGCTCAGCGAGTTGAGTGTTGATGCGGCTGCAGAAATGACGCAGGCTTCCATGCCATTACCATCTGTCAGTGATGTCCGTATGCCGGCTAGGAAGGTGGGGGGGGGGAAAGAACGCCGTTCCCTCGCATGGTTGATGGATGGCTGCTACATCATCGGGGAGTGTCAGTGGTATGGGGTCGCCAGTGGGGTATCGTGACACCCCGTCAGCAGCTTTGTGTTTCGCGCCTGGTACGTGGATCATCCGGAAGCGGTACCTGAGGGTTTTTTCCTTCAAGTTTCTGAGGCGTGTATTAGATATGTCCTCTAGGGATCTGTCACCAAACACTTTGAGGAGAGGTTTGTGGTCCACTGCAATTATTAGGTCTTCGCATCCCAGCACGAAGTACCTCGCCTTGTCAAGGGCATCGGCGACAGCAAGTGCTTCTCCTTCTACTGGTGCATAGCGGGACTCAGCTGAGGTAGTGAATCTACTGCCGACCAATGTGACACGCCATCCAGTATGGCAGCAGAAGGGTTCGACTCGTGTACAGGTGCAGTGTTTCTGAAGTACCAGTAGCCGATGCCTGTTTTCGACCAGTCTGTGGCGAGGCATGTGGGCTTGGTTTTGTCAAAAATTTTAACACCCTCCTCTATTTCTGTGATGATGACATCCTTTGATTCTTCGAAGATGGTTTCCAATTCGTCATCCCACTTGAAAGGTGTTCCTGGCTTCAGAAGTAGGCGGAACGGCTGCATCCTCTTGGCCATGCTGAAGGCATACGACACCTGGTTGATGAGCCCGAACCATGATCGAACGTCGGTGATGTTCTTTGGAGATGGAAACTCTAGGATTGCTTTGAGGTATTTTTTACAGGGTCGGACACTGTCAGATGTGATCTCGAAGCCTGCAAATTCAACCTTGTCCTGACAGAACACAAACTTGTCGGGGTTCAGTGTGATTCCGTGTCTGCCGCAGGTGTCAAGCCACTGGGTGGCCTGGAAGAAGCTCTCCTCCACTGTGTCTGACCAGAGCAAGACGTCGTCAATGCACTTTGTATTGTTAGGGATGCTCGATACAATTTCGTCGTACCTTCTTGTGTAACCGTCACCAGATGCAATGTAACCCTGGGGAGCGGTTTTGTAACGGTAGCGACCCCAGGGCGTTATGAAGGTGGTCAAGTGGCGGTCTTCTTCACAGATTGGTACGCTGTGATATCCATTCCATGCATCAAACACTGTTTTCTTTTTGCCTTGCGGTACTGATCTGGCCTGGTGGAATGGCGATTGAGTGTGGTGTGTTTCGCGGGTGGCGTGAGCGTTGAGGGGTTGAAAGTCAACGGTACGCCTTGGTTTTCCGTTCTTTTTGGCGCACACCACCATTCTGTGACACCAGGTTACGGGCTCACCAACGGGTACTGGTTCAAGGACACCCAGTCTGACATCTTGGTCGAGGCCAGCCTTCACGTCCTCCTGCCAGTGGATTGGTACTGGGACGGGGGTGTGATGTGCGACTGGTTTGGCATTGGGGTCCACCATCAATTTCATTGGGGGGCCGTCCATCATGGGCAGCGCTTGGTGGTCACAAGTGTTGAAGGTGCTTGATTTGTAATAGTCCAGCAGGTATTCCTTGAGCTTTTGCTGGTTCGCCGCAACAGCGGGTAGCGGTAGCTCGATTGGAGGTGATGGAGGATGTTGGCGTCTTGGACAGTCGCAGTTAGTTACAAGTCCGCTGTCACTGTGTGGCGTGCTGGCACTGTTGTTACAGTATTGTGCTGGATCCAGTTGGACTTCCCCCACTGTAGGAAATCTTCCCGAGATAATGCCGAGTGAAACGCATGCCTCTCTGCTGATGAAGAACTTGTCAGAAGAATCGTCACATATGTTACCTGTCTCGTTTCTACTTGTTGGCCCTGTTCATCCTTGCCAGTGAGGCGAAGTATGGCTGCGCCAAGGATTTTGATGCCCTTGTTGTTGGCGGCGTGCATCTTCATGGTCACAGGGATGAGGTCAGACTGGAGAAGCCCGAGGCGGTGGATAACCTTGATACCGGTGAGGCAGCTCTGACAGCCTGTGTCTGCCATGGCAGGCAGTACCACGGTTTTTGGGTGGGCATTGAGGGTTGCCCCAAGCGCCTCGTAGTCTTCGGGGAGAGTCCTGACTGTCAGGTTGATGTGTGGCTGTGGTTGTGAGTTCTCCTTGATCCATATGTCCGATAGTTCATTGTAAATGTGATGGTCGAGGGCGATTGCTCTTTTCTTATGTGGCTCGGAAGTGTTGCTTGAGGCGCAGAGAAGATCAAATACCGCACCTTCGCACTCATCAGCTTTATTAGGAGTGGCTGAAAGGCTCTTGTCCTTGTCTTTGCTCCTGCATACGGATTCCCAATGGCTGTCGCGCTTGCAAATTTTGCATTTGTGGTTGTACGCAGGGCAATCCGTCTTGCGTATGTGGACTGGGGCTCTTCTGCCGTGTCCTTTTTTACCACAATATGAACAGGGGGCATTTTTGTCTTGTGGGGGTATTTGCTTACTTCTCCTGTATGTGCTGCCTGAGGCCTCCACGGCATGGGAGTCCAGCAGTCGTGATGCTGAGCGCTTGCCTGCTTCCTTCGCCTCGACAAACTGAAAGACGTCTTCCAGGGTCATCTCCTGGTTACTGTTGCCGAGGAGTTCCAGTTGTATTTCCGGGTCAGCAATTCCGCGGGTAAGGACGTCGCGAAGGATGGGGTCAGTGTAATTTACGTTGTTGTTGCAGCTTGGGCATTCAACAAGAAATTTGCAGACTCCGGCCTGACCACGAAGACGGGCTCCAAAACTGCGCACAGTTTCGTCGCGGTCTTGTCGCATATTGTGTAGGGTAACCCTGGCTACCATGGTGTTCTCCTCACGGACAGCTAGTTTCTTGATTGCAGCAAGGACTTCATCTTCGGTTTTGTTTGTTAGGCTTCCACCTGCGGATCTTGTCAAATCTTTGCGGAGTGAATCGTCGCAGCATTCAAGTAGTTGTACCACTTTGTCCCTACCAGTGATTTTTGTAGCTTCCGCATAATCTGTCCAACGCGACGTAAAATATGCCCAGTCTTCACTGGTACCTGCAGCCGAAATGGTTGGCCGTCTTACTTTCTCAACCTTTGCAGAGACTGTCGGGCTTGGGACATGGGTCGTGCAGTGGGCTGTTATAAGTGCGGCTACAATGGCTGGGTCCAGGTCTGCTGTGACATAGGTACAACCTGTGATAGGACATTCTACGGCAGGCATTGTGGATAGCGTTTGTTGAAGTTGCTTAATTAGGTTGGGGTGGTTGACAGTTGCTTGAATTTACCACGTATGTAGACTTATTTTATTATTTATTTAATTAATCAGTCATTTGTACCTAAGACCGTTGTCATAAATGAGAACCAACTCTTTGTGATCATTTATTTATTTATATAAAGTCAAACAATGACAACGGTCTTCTGAAAAAGGAATAAGCATAATAAGTAATCACTTGAATAAAACATAAACATAAACATAAACATAATCATTGTCCTCTAATTCCCACATTAGTTTTGCGTTGGAGTTCCCCATCACGTTTTCCCAATTGACGTGTGACAATTTATTTCGAAATTTACTAAAGTCTGCGTGCTGGAAGTTAGGAATTTTCGTCGAGTTAGCTGGTTTCGAGTGACTTACTGAGAGGACAAACTCTACCATATTGTGATCGCTATTGCCCAACGGTTCTATTATTTGAAGATCAGTAATTAGCCTATCATCCGTAGTTATTACTAAATCTAAAATACTGTCCAGCCTCGTAGGTTCCCCAACCTTTTGAATAAGAAAGCTATCCTCGAGAAAATTAACTAAACGATTACCTTCCGCGTCTCCCTGCATTGTATCGTAATTTACGTTAGCGCAATTAAAGTCACCCATAACTAAAGCCTGCTCACTACCGATTATTCGCTTTAGTTCACGATATAACGCTTCGTCCGTATCAGCTGTTTGATTAGGGGGCCTATATATAACCGCAACAACAAGTTTGAAATCGTTCAATTTAAGTTCTGCTATAGTCAAATCTATCGGTTCTGGAATTGTGTGTTATACTTCTATAACGTTCGCTATATTATCTTTGATATACAACATAACACCGCCTCCTCGCCTACCTATTCTGTTTTTAACAAAAAGTCTATAACCTTTAATTTGATACTCCCCTACAAAGTCACGAGTTTCAGTGCTAAGCCACGATTCATTTATCGCAATTATATCATAGTCTTTACAAGCAATTAAAGAAAAAAATTCGTTTATTTTATTTCGTAGGCTACGAGCATTTAAGGATAGAACCTTCAAATTGTTTGTAATTGCGACAACTTCGCGAGCGCAGTGGAAATTTATGGAATTTACGCTGGGACCGTTCGAGTTACGGCAGCCTGAAAAGAAGACAGTATTATGAAATAGTCTTCCTAAACGCGCAGCTCCTACGTCATTAAGATGAAGTCCATCTCCGAGAAACAAGTCCCTCCTGCCGCAGAAACTGTTCCAAAAATTCTCAAAATGCACTCCTTCCTGTTGGCAAAGAGACTTTAGGTTATTGTTAATATAGGTCGCCTTGCTGTAGAAATCGTTACGATGGATAATTCGAGGAAGTATACCTGTTAAAACAATCTTATTAGTTTTTTCCTTTAATCGCTCTAGTAAGTCCCTGTACCTAGCCAGCAGTTCTTCCGATCTAGAATTTAAAACGTTATTAGTAGCGACATGAATAACATACGTTGTGTCCTCGGAGGTACCATATGTAAATTGGTCAACACTATTAGTTATATCCTCCACCCTTCCACCAGGGTAGCAGTAACGGCGCCTACGACGAGGGTTTCTCCCACAGAATTCCTCGAGCTGTCCTCGAACAATGGAATCGCCAACGAGTCGTATTTCCGGTTCATCATCATCTTCAAAACCTAAAACAGAAAACTTGTTGTTTGTTATTACTGGTAGACATGTCTTACGTTTTCTCAATGGGGCTCCATTACGCACTCGAACGAAGGGTTGGGAACTAGGAGAAGAGAGAGGGCTATTAATGCTATTTATATTATTAATAGAAACTGAGGCAGGAGGGGTCGCAACTGGAGTCTCAAGGGATTCTAATTTTGCCGTCAGGAGCATCACCCTTTCTTCAAGGTTTACTCTGGCCTCCTCCTCACGTTCTAACTCGTTCCTCAGCACTTTTAAGTTTGAGCACCACCTGCAAACTAACTGTTCATTATTATTAGCCATTGTAAACGCGTAAGCGGCAAATTTCCCTTCACAGCGACTGCAAGTACTTGACGGGGGTGCCATGCTTTTAATTAGTTAAACAACAACAACAACAACAACAAAAATAAAAATACGAGCGTTTGGAAATTAATAAATTACAATGTAGGTCTACCGCGTTTTTGAAACGCAGAAACAGGTTCTTGTAACACAAATTTATACTAAATGCATATAGAATTAAGCTACCGACAAAAGATCTGTAAAAGAAGAGTATTTATAACACTTATCTGTCCGCGATTTGACCCGACTTTTTTCCCTTTTCTTCACACGGTGCGGGACAACACTCAACCTGACCTCTCGAAGGAAGGAAAAATGAACCTTATGTCAGCACGTTTTTTGATAGATTTGAAAAACAACACGGCAAGCCACGTTTGATCAAATAATATAGTATTGAATAACGACAATAAATGAAATATATTCGTTAATGAATGATTAGTAGCACGAAGTAATTTAGTTATGAATGCACCGAACACTATTTTTTTTTTAAAACACTTCAACGAAAACCACTTATTCAATTGATAACAGGACACTCGATGCATGAGCATCCGCATCCTCGCGGATGTCAAAGTTTGGCATCAGTATCCGCGGATGTCTGAAATCTGACATCCGATACATCACTAATATATATATTCCCAAACGCGATAAACGCCAAATCAGCAACTTTCGAGTTATCGTTACCAAATGGTGGCTGATATAATGTACTGTCACAAAAGGAATCGATTTTTTGGCAAAGTGCGATTATATATATATATATATATATATATATATATATATATATATATAAAACTCATTGACTAAATGCTTTGAATATGTTTCCGACTCCCTCAGTTTTTAGTTTACAGTTGAGTCATTCATTACGCCATCAACCTCCAGAATCTATGATTGGCTACTTGAAGGTGTTTTACTGATTGACGTATCTACACTCCAACTGTGGGGATATACTGCAAAAAGTTAGGTTCAGTTTATACATTTTCACATACACACATCATCAAAATATTAATTTCCCGAATGAGCTGGGGTGAGAAGGCAGACATGCTCGGATATAAAATATCCAACCTACTTGCAGCCAGTTCTCGTGCATCACCCAGGTCAAGTTAACGCTTCATCACGCAATCATTTATCATGTCCATACACCTCGGGCCTCCCTATACTCCTTCTACCTTCGCAAACACTCTTATACATTCTTTTTACAATTCTCTCATCTTCCATTCTTTGAACGTGTACAAACCACCTTAACACATTTTCCCCAATTTTCATTTCCGCTGTCTTCTGAACATCACATCTGTGCAGAACCACACAATTTCTCATTCCATCAATCCAGCGCACGCCACACATACTTCTCAAGTTATCCATCTAAATTGCTCTTACCCTTAACTTTTCCCTTTCTACATAGCGAATATTACACTGGGCAACAAATTTCAACTTTTTGTCTATTGAATTAGATTTGACAGTTAGTTCTAGGTAATTTGGGTGCGCTGAGCACGAATTTTTACTCGGTTTTGCTCTATCAGGTCCTGATTTTGCTCAACACCCCTCCTCTTTCGTCGTATTCATAAAAAAGGTTTTTTTCTCAATACTCGCTCAGTCTTTTTGCAGTTACACATTATGCAACTAGGTTTTTATCTAGGTATTTGTACCTATTGTTATGGTATTGTTGTATTATGTATATTTTTATATGTAACACCCTAAAAATATTTTTAATTTTGTCATTTTTAACCCATTTTAATATTAGTAAATTAAGCTAAAAATATCATAGAATTCTAAAATTTTCTCGAGCGTTCCTGTTCTCTGTAGAGTATTCTAGAGGGACAACTAAAATATATAAAAGCGACTCGTTTCCAGAGTTAATCAGTCAATTCAATCAGTCAGTCAGTCAGTCAGTCAGTCGAGTTAGTTAATTAAGTTTGGGCATTAACATAATTTTGAATTGGCATATGATTTAGTGAGTAATTTTGTCATCGTGATTTAATATAGTTGATTTAATTAGACGTAATTTATATTGTACCTACTCATCCGTGTTTCTAGTTTAATTTCATAGATTGTAAGTACCTATTTCATAATAAGTACCTATTTAAACTAATTTTTGTGTTTATATTTCAGATTTTCTTAAATTTATATGAATTAAGGGCTTTAATACCTTTACAAATTGGCAGAACAATCAAGCAATATGTCATCAAGCACTAGAAAGTTCAAATGCAAAAACAACCCTGATTCCTTCTGTTATATATGTGGAAATTTTACACTTCCACATCAACGAGCAAATATAACTGACTTCGTAAAAAGAGCTTACTTAGCTTATTTTGGCATAAAACTGGGGGACCAAGATAAATCGTGGGCTCCACATAAAGCCTGCACTATATGCATTGAAAGACTGCGACATTGGACGAAGGGTTCGGATTCAAAAATACCTTTTGGAGTTCCGATGGTAAGTTTATGATTTCATAAAACTACGTAATTTAATCACTAGTATACTGTAACTTACCTAAATGTAATTGTAACTTAGGTACATAAACAAAAATTTACAGAAAATGTTTATAAGAATCTCAAATATTGGATAAGGTTGAAACACATAGAAATGTTAAATGTTTGGGTGATAACTTTTGATAAAATTCATAAAAACAAGTCTCTCGTCGCTTTTGTTAACGCTTTACAATTTTTTTTCCATATCAGGTGTGGCGAGAGCCTACTAACCACGAGACCGATTGCTACCTTTGCTTTGTCAAGACTTCGGGCTTCACTAAGAAAAATAAACATTGTATCGAGTACCCAAATTTCGACACCGCGATACGACCTGTGCTACATTCAAATGAGATCCCCATTCCAAAATTTAAGGGTCTGCCAACTCAAGAATTAGTTGAAGATGTTCCTGAAAATATTGTTATGCACTTTGAGGAGTCAGTCAGACACCGATTTTGACCCCAGCGTATTTGAAAGTCAAACGATCCGCAAAAGTTTAACCAGGCCGAGTTGAATGATCTTGTAAGGGATCTAAATTTGCCAAAAAAGGCTGCGGAAATTTTAGCTTCAAGACTTAAAGAGAAAAACTTGCTTACTTCAAACACATACATTTCATTTTACAGAAAAAGAGAAGAACTTGTTAAATATTTTAGAACAGAGGATAGTTTAGTATATTGCTGCGACATAGTTGGTTTGTTAAAGAAGATGGGGGTTGAGTCTTACGATGCAAATGATTGGCGCTTGTTTTTAGACAGTTCGAAAAGAAGTCTTAAGTGTGTGTTGTTGCATAATGGCAATCTATACGGCTCGATACCGATTGGGCACTCAACAAAATTAAAAGAAAAGTATGAACATATAGAAAAGGTTTTAAATCTTATCAAATATAGGGAGCACGAGTGGATCATATGTGTTGACTTAAAAATGGTTAATTTTCTGCTAGGACAACAAGGAGGGTATACTAAATATCCCTGCTTCCTTTGCTTATGGGACAGCAGAGCCAAGGAAGAACATTATTTCAAACAAATCTGGCCAGCACGAACATCACTTACTGTCGGAGAAAAAAACGTAATTAATCCACCTTTAGTGAGCAGAGATAAAATCATATTTCCTCCTCTGCATATAAAACTAGGCCTCATTAAACAATATGTAAAAGCTTTAGATGCGAACGGCGAGTGTTTCAAATACATAACTTCAAAATTTCCAAGTTTAAGTTATGAAAAAATCAAGGCGGGAATTTTCGACGGTCCACAAATAAGAACAATGATTAAAGACAGCAATTTTCCTAATGTCATGAAATGAACGCGAAAAAAATGGCTGGTTCTCATTCGTGGACTTGATAGAAAACTTTTTAGGCAATTATAGGGCAGATAACTACGAAGAAATCGTAAAAAAACTTTTAAGGGACTACAAAGAGTTAGGTTGCAATATGAGCATAAAATGCATTTTTTGAATAGCCATCTTGACCAATTTCCAAGTAATTTAGGTGATGTAAGTGACGAACAAGGGGAGAGATTCCACCAAGATATCAAAATTATGGAGGAAAGGTACCAAGGCCGCTGGGATTCCCACATGATGGCTGATTACTGCTGGTGCTTGAAAAGAGACCTGCCATCAACAAGCAAATACGCTAGAAAGTCTTACAAAAGAAAATTTTTGCCACAGTGAAAGCTTCATATCTGTTTGTTTTTTTATTTTAAGTCATTTCTATCGTTATAATGTAATTTTACTGTAGTTTGAACTGCTTGTATTCATGAAACTTGAAAAAAAAATTTAACACATGACTTAATTTTTTAGTCCTAATTTGAAAAATCTGGAAAATGGCACATAGGCTGTCGACAAGAATCAGGACCTGATAGAGCCAAACCGAGTTGAAATTCGTATTCAGCGCACCCAAATTACCTAGAATCAAGTGTCAGATATCATTCAATAAAATACGTGTTGCCCAGTGTTATCAACAGGTTTTTGGGATGGCTATGGATAATCCCTTGTCGCCCCTCCTCTCCAATATTTATATGGAGTTTTTCGAAATAACTTGCATTCCGAGAATCCTGGGGGTTGGCATCCCATGGTTGCGTACATCGATGATATTTTATGTATCTGGCCCATGAAGCGTGACCTGGATGACTTCCTCCTTCAGTTAAATAATCAAGTCCACTCCATTAAGTTTACTTTAGAAGTGGAACAAAATAATAACAATCCCGTTTTTGGACGTGCGTGTATATAGGGAAAGCCCAGGTTTTAAGTTTAGTATTTATCGGAAAACAAACAATTTGTCCTACGTACACGTTTACTCCAGACATGACACCCCCATCAAGAAAGCCATATTTTCTTTAATGTTTCTCCGCGCTCTTAGGATCGCCAGTCCGGAATACATGGATGCCGAATTAGAAAAAATCAACAGTATTGGAAGTGATTTGTGTTACCCACCTGCTTTTTTGGAATCTTGTCTTAACAAGGCAAAACGAATTTTCTGTCGTGTGAATAATAACCCTCGCACTTTGTCGAAGAATATTTTAGTACTTCCGTTTCTCCCAGGCTTTTTTGGCATTGTTAATGTACTTAAACTTTTGAATATTAATGTAGTATTTTCATATGACAATATTGTGAAAAATATCATAGTAAAAAATAGCCCTACCAATAATTCAGGTATTATCTATAAAATTGGTTGTAAACAATGTGATTCCTTTTACATTGGACAGACGGGAAAGGGTTTGCACACGAGTGTGAAACAGCATCAATATTCCGTTAGAACGGGACAGTCGTTCAGTGCCCTTTTCGTCCATTTGTCAGAGTTATCCCACTGTATTGATTGGAATAATGCTTCAATTTTGTTTCACTCAAGCAACATTGTTAATAGAAATATTCTTGAGTCTGCCATTATTCAACTTGCAAATAATTTCAATATTAGCCAGGGCCTTTTTTCGCTTGATCCTGTTGTTTTGAGTTCGTTCAGAACGGATTTAGACAAGAGGAGCAAAGTGCTAAAACTCTGGTAGCTTTTCCTTGTAAATTTGTATGCTTCTACAATTCTTATTTTTCTATTTTATTTTTTTTGTGACCTATACATAGTCTCGAACTTGTTATTTATTTCAGTGTTCCTGAGGATGTCATTAGACGAAAGCGCTTGAACACCATTCTGTGTTTCCTTTTTCCTTCGTGGTAACATTTTCGTTAGTTTTAATGAGAATATCACGACTAAACCTAACCAATCGTCAATTTGCGAGGGTATAACGGAAATGTACCCACGACTCCTTATCTTATAGAAAACTGGGAAAAGTGCAGCAACTACCCCATCAAGGCTATTTGTAATATTAATTTAAAAAGTGTCTCCATCTTGAGGACTTGCTCAAAAATGACTAAATTTAAACAACTGCAACATTATACTGTATAGGTTAGATAATTTTAGACAGTAAAAGGAACCTGAATTTGCAAACATTAATTTAGGACCATAAAAGTGAGGATACCCTAAAGTCCATATGTCGTCATTAGGGCTGTGCCGGATACCACTATCCGGCAGGATATCCGGCCGGATAACAGCTATTATCCGGTATCCTGTATCCGGCCGGATAGATGTCAGTATCCGGCCGGATAGCCGGATATTTATGATAGTCTTTTTTGTAATGGGAATACCATCTGGGCCCGCCCCTTTCCAATCTTAGCTTGCATAGCCTTTAGCTAGCAAAAGTTGAATATAGTTGTACAAAAATCTAAAATTAAAATAATTGATAAATAAGCATGTACCACTACTAGTATGTAACTATATTAACACTGCTAAAAAGGCAAAATGTTTGGTCCAGCTAAAAGTGTGACGCATAGCTAAGATCCCAGCTTCCCTTACTTTTTAATTTTTATTTTTATTTTTTATTTTTATATATATTGCAAATTACAATATGAAAAAATATGAATTAGCGAAACCTTTTATTAAGATTTGAGATATAAAAATAAAACATATAGCCTAATCAAATATACCAGTAAGGTAAGTGAAATTATTAAAATAGCAAAACCTTAAAAAGTAAAAACTCACATTAAACAATAAAAATTAATACTATGTTCAAGACACTAGATTCACAAGTTTAAATCAAATTTTCGTCCATTGTGATGGATAAAAAGAAGCATCTCCCCTCGCTTTGGTAGCAAAGTACTTCTTTTTTCTTCAAAAATATTTCCGTATTCGGAAAACATTCTTTCTGAGAAAACTGAAGATGCTTGTGTCACTAGCCATTTTAGAGCATTTTCTTGAGAGATGGAAAGGATTCTTCATTTTTCCAAATTTCAAGTGGAGATAGTCGTCTGTCTGATATGGTTTTTTTTGCATATTGCTCAATTTCCTCTGCTATTTCTGCGAATGAAGCCATCTTACGGCTTTTTTTAAACTTTTTCTCACCAGGTATCTTTTCTGAATTTTTCTTGTGTTAGTTCCCTGAAACAAGCAGAGAGTGGATCATCATCAAACTTTGCCTTTTTTCTTCCTGTTGAGGAGGAAGAAGAATTAGAATCATCGCTGCTGTGAGCCTGTTCTTCAAAATATTTATCTCTAATTTTCTCTAGGTTTTTATTTCATTTATTTCTTCAATTAACCATGTCTTAATATTTTTCCTTTTGTTGATCTTTGAAAAACAAAAATTTAAGTCGTGGATCAATGACAGTTGCTAGAGCATACTTCCGATTTGTTAAGACATTTAGACACTTTCTTTTTCATTGCTTTCATTGGCAAAAAATCGTGACTGCAATGACTTCAACAGTTCATCTTTATAGTTTGGACTCCTTGATCATCCTGGCCAATTTTTGAAAGAAACCTTTCAAGCGCGCACATGTTTGGGATAACAGTAGAGAGTAAACTATATTCTGTACTCATTTCTTGGGTGAGTTTAAAAAATGGCTGTAAAAGCTTTAAAAGATTTTCAATCAAGTACCACTCATTAGATGAAATAACAAGTATTCACTATGATCAGCAAGGTATATTTGAACTGATTTTTTCAACTTAACCATACGTTCTAGCATCAAATAAGATGAGTTCCAGCACGTTAAAACATCTTGTACCAATGAAGAGGAACATGACCCTGTTGTGTTTGGAGAGCTTTAAATTCAGAAGTAGCCAGTGGGGAGTGGTTAAAATGTGTCACTAAACGTCGACACTTTGCCAAAAGATCTTTTATAGATCATTGAGCCATTAATGCATCATTCACCACTAGCTGTAGCAAATGAATTGAACAGTGAACAGAAGGTATTTCCGCAAGGTCACATCCCAAAGCTATGTTAGAAGCTCCATCTCTGACCAATATATTACGCCTTGATCTGTCAATATTCCATGATTGCCACATAGATTGCAATTTGTCCGCTATATTAATTCCTGTATGCGATCCTGAAAAATGAGCTGAATGCAATACTGCATTACAATGAGTGTAGTCATTCATGATCCAATGACCTGACAGGAAATGAATGATTCATTTGAAGAAGAGCAGGTCCAAATATCGGAAGTGAAGCTAATGTATTTCCCTTCTTTCAATTTATTCATAACAATTTCTTTGAGTTTTCATAGATTTTGGGTATGACTTTTTCTGAAAAATATGTTCGATTTGGTAGCAAATACCTTGGCTGTACGTGGGCCATCAGTCCTATAAAGCCATCTTGTTCAACTAAACTAAAAGGATGGTTGTCCAGTGCCATCATTATCCTATCTTTTATGTAAAGCTTGAGCTTTTGAGTCATTTATATCCCATAATTTCTTAAAGGAAAAACTTTCTTCTAACGTGAGTTGCTTTTCCATGGCAACTAATTTTTTCTCCTTCGGAGCCATTGAGGTGGTCGCTATAGGTTGATTTTGATTTTCAGATGATTTGTTAAGTTGAGACACTTCTTTATATTCTTTTGAATGCAGCATCTTTGCATGATTGTGCAAAGGTTTTGTGCTATAGCACCTAGCACCCAATTTCTCTGATCCCCTTTTAATCTGTTTGGAACATAGGGAGCAAATAGCTATCGTTGGATTAGTCTCATGTATTATAAATATTTTCCAAATAAAACTAGCCATTTTAGGGGGTAAATAATGTTAAAATATTGCTGTAAGCCTATAACTAATACTAACTAGCTATATAGCTATATGATTTAGGCAATGAAACAATCCTGAAAAGGATAAAATATAGGTAATTAGTAAAGTTATTGAAAGATAGCTATAATTTACATCAAATAGTGATTAAAATTTGATAGTATAGTCAATTAGTCAAGTAATAGCTAAATATAATATATAAAAAATTATGAATTATTTGAATGATATTATCCGGTATCCGGCCGGATATCCGGCCGGATATTTTTTTTTATTATCCGGCTATCCGGTATCCGGCCGGATAGTAAAAAATACTATCCGGCACACCCCTAGTCGTCATCATAAATTTATTCTTACATTATTAAAATTAATAGCAATGTCAAATCTAAAATGGTACCACACTGATGCAGGAACTTAAGAACTGTGCTTATTACTGTTCGTACTACTGATTATGTTCGTTTGAAAGATTTCTTTCGTTATAAGATTTGGAAATAAAAATGTTTGATGTTTTTCTGAGTTTATGACTTACCTTGTACACTACTTATTTTTCCTGCTACCCAGGCATGATGGGTACAAATTGAATGCCCATTTAGGTCAACTGTACGCCCTTGACGATTAGTTAAGTTGTAATATCAGGTGGTAACATAAATTTTGCTCGATTAGAAAACGGACGATAGATAACACAGCTCAACAAAAAAAAAATTTTGTTTCGTTGCCAAGGAAATTCGTACGAATTTAGGGTATTTTGGGTTGCTGAATTCCAAAATGAAAGTAGTTTTTCCGATTTGGCTCTAGTTCTTGAGATAATGAATACCCTCAATTAATAGGAAACGTAACCATAACGCGTGCATATGGGAAACTACCGGAACATTCTAGATGGTGAGACACGCGAATATTCTTAGTGTTTACTCCGCGATCATTCTAGAATATTCCCCCTCCGTATATAAGTCATCGGCCACCCAACCAGTAGTCAGTTGACAGTTGGCAGTGGAGCGGTACGTGTTGTCTGTTGTGTTTTTCGTGTTTCTCGTCCGTGTAATGTATTTGTATACATGTACTTAGTGTACATAAGTCAATATGAAATGAACTTATAATTTTATTGTTTTCTTTTTTCAGAGAAATATGAGTTCTTCACGAAGAGGCTGCTTAAACAATCCTAATGTATTCTGCTACATTTGCGGCGAATACACTGCAAAAACAAAGAAAAAACATCACAGACTTTGTAAAGCAAGCTTATCTTGCGTATTTTGGCGTGGCGCTTGGAGACCAAGACAAGTCATGGGCTCCCCATAAGGTTTGCAAAACCTGTGTACGTAGAATGCTTACGACAGTGGAAAAATCGAGAAAGGAAAAGTTTAAACTTCGGTGTGCCTATGGTGTGGCGAGAGCCGAAAAACCACCACGACGATTGTTATTTCTGTGTGGTTAATGTGAAAGGTTTCAATCGATACAAGAAACTCAAGTGGGATTATCCAATTTGGAATCAGCAAGGCGACCTGTGTCACACAGCGAAACGTTCCCATACCAGTGTTTACCACACTGCCCGACCTTCCGTTGTCAGAATTTGAAGAAATTCAGGACTTAGGTGGTAGTAGTGGAAGTGACTATGAAGGAAGCATTTCAACACCTCAGCAGTTCTCCCAAGACGAACTCAATGATCTGATACGGGACCTCAGTCTGTCAAAGCAAGCATCTGAACTTTTAGCATCCAGACTAAAAGAAAAGAACTGTCTACAGACAGAAGCTAAAATAACAGGTTATCGGACAAGAGAGGCGGGACTTCCTTACTGCAGCCAAGATGAAGAACTTGTATACTGCAATAACATCCCTGGACTTGTTCTTCAAATGGGACTGGAATATCGACCAGGAGATTGGCGGCTTTTTATAGACAGCTCCAGTAGAAGCTTGAAATGTGTTTTTATTGCACAATGGTAACCGATATGCATCTCTTCCAATTGCTCACTCAACAAAACTTAAAGAAGAATATGAAAATATCAAAATGGTCCTGCAGAAACTCTGCTATCATGAGCACCAGATGCCTATTTGTGTTGATCTAAAGATGGTAAACTTCTTGCTTGGGCAGCAAAGTGGATATACGAAGTACCCTTGTTTCATCTGTTTATGGGATAGTAGGGCAAGGCAAGATCATTGGAAAAAAGTGACATGGCCTTCAAGAGAAAACATGACTGTAGGTGCAGCGAACATCATTAACGAGCCTTTGGTTGACAGGGAAAAAATCATCCTCCCACCATTTCATATCAAGCTGGGACTAATGAAACAATTTGTTAAGGCCTTGGACAAATATGGCGATTGCTTCAAATACATTTGTAGATCGTTCCCTGGACTAAGTATGGAAAAACTAAAAGCTGGAATCTTTGATGGCCCTCAAATCCGTACACTTATTAAGGATTCTAATTTCACAAAATTTATGAATGGTGTTGAAGCTTCTGCCTGGTGCAGTTATGTCTCAGTTGTCAAGAACTTCTTGGGTAACTACAAAGCAGACAGTTATGAAGAACTGGTGCAAAACATGCTCACAAACTTTGAAAAGTTGGGTACTAATATGAGCATAAAGGTACACTTTCTCCATAGCCACTTACACAGATTTCCGGATAATCTTGGTGATTTTAGCGAGGAACAAGGGGAGAGGTTTCATCAAGATATCAAGGTGATGGAGGAAAGGTATCAAGGCAGATGGGACAGACACATGATGGCAGACTATTGCTGGAACCTCCAACGTGATTGTCCTGATAACCCACATAAAAGAGAATCGTACAAACAGAGATTTACTATACATTAATTGTAATTATGCGAATCAGCTTACTGTGTTTATCTGTTATTATACCGAATAAAATGCCATTATGTATTTCATGTGTTTACTTTTGTATGATTTGAGACAATTTCAATGCGATTTGTAAGTAGGCTCCGCCTGAACATTAAATTTTTTGCATTTTTACGTGTTTCAATGGGTACCAATTATCTCATAAATTAGAGCCGATCTAGCAAAACCGATGTCATATTCGGAATCAGCACCACAAAGTTACCCCAAAATCACTCTAATATGATTGGCAATAAAATGAATGTTGACCAGTGTAATAGATTTTAGAAATGTTGCAAAATACACGTGGCGACAGGTTCGCACAGGTTTTATCACGATACAGAATGACTTAGGCTAGTGTAGGATTAGGCTAATGAATTTTTCTCTGGTGTTTTTCATACAGTTACAACGCCCCCCCCCCCAACGATATTACAGTAATTGAAAAAACATGGAGCCCACGAAAGAGCATATTCGACATGTGATGCTGTATGAGTTCCATAAGGATCTAACGCTAGTAAATCCACAAAAAAACATTGTTAATTTATTTATTTGTTGGGTTCAAAATCCCAGCTGAGCCATGAACGGCCAAATTCTAAAGGGCCAGTGCTACCTACAGCCCAAGTTAAGCTAAAATTAAAACTTACGGATTTGAGATCCTATTAGGTCCTACCTCAGGGTTGCTGACTCGATGCGGGCCTACCTTAGACCTTTGTTACATGAATTTAATATAAACAAAAGGGGTACTATTTATGGTCTTCTTTCTCAACCTTGCAACAACAACGCAACCTGGACTATTGCACGATGCAACAACCTTGTATCTAAACAACCAAACTGAATTGCAAGAGAGCTCTCTAACAGACCACACCCTGTACGTACGACATCCCACAAATGAGTAGAAAGAACGCGCAGCGCCCCAAAATGATGCCAACAGTGTGACCAAACAATGATGCCACAAGAGCTCAAAAATGCTAGCTCTAAATTAAGTTAATTTTTCACTAACCTTACAATTATGAGATGGATATATATACACACCTTAACTTAATATATACAAGCAATGCTGCATCAATCAGCTTAGTCATCATATCGCCTTGGGACAACAATGGTTCTTCCTCTTCTAGATTTTCTAACACTCCCCACCGAAGAGGCATTGTTGTCATTACCTTCTGCAAGGTTAGCCAAGCCTTCTCCATGAGGCTGTAACTCAAATGTTTCATCTTGACTATCTGTGTTTTTGCTGATTTCTAAAGCATAGAGTTTTTGTATAGGTCTCTTTAACTTTCCTCCTGAAGTCTTTACCAGTGCAGACCTAACTAAATTGTCTTTGCCAACAAACAACTCTTCAATTATGCCAAGCTTCCAGTATTGCCTTGGTCTTTCATCCCCAATCATTACCACTTCTCCCACCTTGATACAATTTGCATTGGAGCCCTTACCTTGCCTGATGGGCAGAGATGGGCACGATCTTGATCTTCAAGATCAGATCGTGATCTTGAAGATCAAGATCGTGATCTGATCTTGATCTTGAAGATCACTTTTATTATGGTGATCTTGATCTTGATCTAAGATCACTTTCTTGTGATCTTGATCTTGAAGATCACTTTAGACTTCAAGATCACTTTTTTTCAGATTCTTAAATATGCCGCTATGCGAATGTCATTTGTTTTTTTGTCCAAGCGACATCTGGTGGCAACTTTGTTCAACACCGACTGTTTATGTTTTCTGTTAGTTGGGTGACTTGCGTCATGCGTGGGCTCATGGAAGGTGTAGTTGCTGTGGAATTTAGGCTCGTAAAAAGTGTAATTTACTGTGCAATTATGTTAAAAGTGTTCTATTAATATATTATTATATATAGGCATAAAATATAGCCTATAGGTCCGTATTCATAATATTAATTCTAAACATATTTTATTTACAGATTGAATTTTTAATAATGATGCAATTTTACAACTTCAACAGGCTCCCAAGGGAACCAAATATTCTAGGTTGTCACCAGAACAGTATTCAATATATTTAGATAACAATGTTGGTAATAAGGATCAATCTGTGCTATTGAACGGAAAATATTTTCAAATTGTCGAAAAAACTGGAAACAGTATCAAAGTTATTTGTAGGCAGTGTACAAAGAAAACTACAATTCTGTCTGCTGGCCTCGACTCAACAAGCAATCTTCTGAGGCACCTCAGGGTTAGTACTACTTAGTAACTAAGTAGTAAGTAGCAACATTAACATAATGGTTCAAGTCATATTTTAAGTGACTGGTGCCATACAAGACTAATGCTACATTACATAGACGTCCATTTGAATATATTGTGCACTTCAGATATTAATAGATTATGGACTAGTAACTACATTAAAAACTGCCGATATCCAACTATAATAAAACGCCAGGTGTATCTGTCTTTCTCTCTGTCTGATCCATGTCTGTAATTTCTCCTATTTAGTTACTGAAGGACGAAATTCGGCTTTCAATTTAACATAGGATAAAATGCACTGATCATGGTGAAAATAATTTTAGTTAAAGATAACAAAATTTTAGAATCTTGTTAAGTATTAATTTCAACTAGAAGTTTGATACTCTGATAAATATTATACAGGGTGTTCAAGAAGTCTCTCCGCATGATAATAATTTATTTTTTGTGCAGAAACTACATTCGGATCTTTGGGTGAATATGAATCGGAGAAGAAATCTCGCAAGCGTCCAGCTAAAGAAGAAGATGCCAGCGGCAGCAATGCTGGCCCTGCCAAAATTGCCAAGCAGTCAACACTAAGCATGTTCCACCATTTCCAAGCAAAACCAGGACCACCAATATGCAAGGATATCCTTGAAAAGAAGATTCTCTCGCTTGTGGCTAATGGGCTCCTACCATTGAGCCTAGTTGAACTACATGAATTTAAGGATCTTCTTTCATGTTAGTATAACTCAAATATTTTGCTATTTTTTCCATAGCTAATATCTGATTAAATAATTAATCATATTATTTGTATGAACATTAGACTATCGCTAGCCTAGCTAATATTTTGATATTTTTTCCATAGCTAATCTATTGTATTTGTTTTAATTTTTAAATATTTTTTTCAGACGTCAACCCGCTGTTCAGGTGCCATCTAGACGCACCCTGGCTAGATCTTCTACAACAACAACCAGTACAATGAAGGAAGACATACAAGCAAAACTGGCAGCAGTTGACCATGTGTGTTACATGCGACATATGGTCAACTAATCACCGCAGTTTCATGGGAGTCACTGCGCATTGGGTATGCTATTGATTTAGTGTATTATTTTATATAATTGATAAATTGACCATTGGTGATAGACTGATAGTCTGATAGACTTATAGTATAATCTTTTCAATTATTCGACATGTGTTCCTCATTCATTAATTTGGTGAGTCTTCATTTTGCTGTGATTCACAGTAATTTCACACTAATTCACTGATTCTGTCATCTGTCATTGTGTCTGATTCACAGCAAAATGTGGAAGAGTCCATATTCACAGGCTGTGAATATGGACTCTTCCACATTTTGCTCTTATGGGATGGGTCACTGATGTGGTGGTATGGTAGGCGACTCATCGCTGAATTGCCTCCTTTATATCACATAGTTCTTCTCTTCACTGTTTGGTGGCGCAGTTTAGCTGGTGCGTGTCTAACCAATATTATTAAATTAAGCTTAAAAAAATGTTCATACAAACATTGATTTATATTCTTACATTACAGATCAATGATGACTTGTCGCGAGGATCAGCTGCACTGGCATGCCGAAGATTTCGTGGAACACATAGCTTTGATAAAATTGCTGGAATATTGGACAGGATCAACTCGGAGCATGGTTTATCTTATAGAAAAGTTGTATCTACAGTCACCGACAATGCATCGAACATGGTGAAATGCTTTAAAGAGTTCGGTGTTCGTGTTCAGAATCGTACTGACGACATTGATGAAGATGATGCAGATGAAGATGATGATGAAAAAGATTCAGATGAAGAGGTTATCATCAGCAATTTTCCTGAACATTCAGGAGAGCATGGAGAAGAGTCAGTGAAACTATCATCCCATATTCGATGTGCCTCCCACACATTGAACTTGGTAGCAACAACTGATGCAGATAAAGGACTGAATTCACCTGGACTAAAGAAATAAGCATTCTGCAATGGGAAAATGTTCGGCGCTGTGGAATGCTGCTGGTAAACCCAAGTCAGCAGAAAAAATACAGGAAATAACTGGCGTCCAATTTAAGTACCCATGCGTCACCCGATGGAACTCAATGTACGACTCATTAAGCCAAATATATAAACATAAGAACGACGTGAATGTAGCTCTTGAAGAACTGAATCTACCCATCCTCAAAGACAATGAATTGGAATTTATTTCAGAATATTTGTCTGTTCTAAAACCAATTGCAGCAGCCCTCAACAAATTACAGGCAGAGAAAAAATGCTACTACGGTTTGTCTTCTTCCAACAGTCCTAGTGACTCAAGATGCCCTCGCAAGATTGGAGCCTATCCAACCAAACGACTGCGCTTGAGACACTGCATGCCATTACTGGCAGCAGTCGTCTCTGGCTTCAATGCCAGATTTGGTCATTTTTTGTCGTTGAGCCCCGAGGTAACTGATGCCGTTTTGGCCTCAGTATCTCATCCGTATTTCAACTTAGATGGATATCATTGTTGCAAGGGCCTAATTTCGGCGATCATGAAGCAATCAAGTCTCAAGTAAAAGACAAGCTGCAAATGGCTGTAAGAAATTGTAATTCTGACAGCAGTGGTAATAGTTCGGTGAACTCAGACTCATCATCTGAAGACGATTTCTTCAGAACTATGGACGGCTCATTCTCTGCTCCTAACAACAAGGAAGACTTGGAAGTCCTCAATTATTTGCAGGACACCAGTAAGGCACTCGACTCTTTAGATAGGTATCCTGCTATAAAGAAGATCTTCAAGAGGTATAACACCACGCTACCTTCCTCTGCACCAGTGGAACGGTTGTTTTCGTTTGCTGCATGGTTCATAGCCCCAACGAAGTCGTCTCTCGGATGGTAACTTTGAACAATTGGTTTTGCTAAAAGCAAATGTTTACAGCGGTTGAACATTAAATTAACACTCTTAACTTGCGGTTTTTACCCTTATATTGTCAGTAATTGCGTACTGCAGTAAAACTGTAAAATTAAATTCTATGTAAAAAATGTTTACTTATATATGCTGACCATTCATTGATATGGGTTATGGACCTGGTGAAATGAGAATTGAGAAAAATAGAACTAAAAACTATATGTAGGTCATTTAATAGTTTTTTCTTGCTGATAAGTTATGATAATACTAAGTTTTAAGTTTACCACCTGAAAAACTGAAAGGGGAATCGTCAATCCCCGTGGTTTAGATCAGGTGACATGGGTAGATGCGATGCTTGTATTGCCTCAGCCCTCAGGGGAGTATTAGGAGTGATACTTTTCAGGAGTGATTAACAAAATAATTTGTTTTTGTTTACTCTACAAGAGTACAACTTTTTTCAATTCATATAAAAGTGATCTTAAAAAGTGATCTTGAAAAGTGATCTTCAAGATCACGATCTTGATCTGGATCTTCAAGATCACATTTTTCTGGTGATCTGATCTTGATCTTCAAGATCACCAAAGTTGGTGATCTTGCCCATCTCTGCTGATGGGTAATAATTGAGTTCTGGCAAGTATTCCATCTGCTGCCACCTCTTCCATAAGTGATCTTGTAGCTCTTCAAGGTACCTGAACCGTCTGGTTAACTCTCCTTGAGTGCTCTGGATAGGCTGCAAGTCTTCTGGCACACTGGGGCTTGATGTTAATCGTTTACCACAAAGAAAATGATTTGGTGTCAATGGCTCTGCATCCTGCATACTGTTGTAAACAAAAGTGATAGGCCTACTGTTCACCATTGCTTCTACTTCACATAAAACAGTGCAGAATTCTTCTTTGCTCAAATGAGCATTAGCTAAAAGTTTCTTTAATGGACACTTTACACTTCTCACTAGCCTTTCCCAAAATCCTCCCCACACATGGTGCTCTCTCAACAATAAACTCCCACTGTACCCCTTGGTGTGAAAAGTAGGATTGGAATCCTTCCTCTTTTAGCAAGGACCAAATTTCTTGGAGTTCCTTTGCAGCCTTTTTGAAGGTTTTTCATTATCCGATATGATTTTATTTGGGAAACCCTTCTGTTCACAAACCTTTTAAAGGCCAAAAGAATACATCACTACTTAAGTTGCTTACCAACTCCAAATGGATTGCTCTGGTGGTAGCACAGGTGAAAAGACATATATAACCTTTGTTAGACTCCCCTCGCTCATACACATAGACTGGCCCTGCAAAGTCTACTCCCACTACATCAAATGGGGCAGTATAGACCACGTTCTCTTGGAAGTGGAGCCACCTTTTCATAATAAGGCTTTGCACTCCAACGCTTGCAAACCACACATTTATGCACGACCTTTTTTACTACTTGTCTAATTTTGGGAATCCAAAACTGTTGTCTGATCTCTATTATCACTTCTCTAACTCCAGCATGTAACAGCTTATGATGAGTATCCAGGATCAAAAGGTCCACAAAGTGCCCCCCAGAAGGTAGCAAAATTGGATGTCTTTTCTCCTCTGGAAGCCCAGAAAGCTGTAGTCTACCTCCTACTCTCAATAAATCCTGATCCAAAAACACATCCAAACCCTCGAGCGCAGAATGTGTTGGTAGAACCTGTAATGGATGGCTGGTGAGCAATTCTCTCTCTTCACCAAATTTTTCCTTCTGCATATATACCACCCAGTATTTCCTGGCTTGCTGAATCTCATTACTGTTCAGAATTCCTTCCCTTCTTGTTTCTCCCTTAATGTTGTTGGTAAATCTATATACCCATGCTGTCACTCTTAACAATCTTTTCAGACTGCTAATGTCCTCAAGCCTCAATATGGGGTCCTGCTGCATAACTTGACAACTGTTCACAGCGCATTTTCTCACCTCACTCACCCATGCTTCTTCAGCCTGACATTCTCCTACAATAGGCTGATTAGAAGGCCAGTTTTCACTTCCAAGTTTTAGCCACTCCGGCCCATTCCACCACAAACTTGACTGTGCAAGATCTTTCACTGAAATTCCTCGTGTTGGTAAATCAGCGGGGTTTTGGGTGCCTGGACAATGCTTCCATTGCTTGGGATCTGTGTGCGCTTGAATTTCCTCCACCTATTGGCAACAAATGGTTTTCCATTTCCTTGCCTGGCTTCTTAACCAGTGCCAAACTATAGTGGAGTCTGTCCAATAATAGCTTGGAATTCAGAGAGGGCCAAAGACTTTTGCACTATAACTGCAAGCCGACTAGCAATAACTGCACCCATCAATTCCAACCTTGGAACAGAAAGCCTTTTCAAAGGTGCTACTACTCTGCTCTTGCAGCAACCAACCTGCAACTTACTTCCTCTTGCAATGCGCCTCTTATATAAATACAAGTTGCATAGGCTTCCTCACTTGCATCACAAATGATGTGCAGCTCCAAATTGTCTGGACTATTGTTCAACTCTCCAAATGTTAGAAATCTAGAAGAGGAAGAACCATTGTTGTCCCAAGGCGATACGATGACTAAGCTGATTGATGCAGCATTGCTTGTATATATATTAAGTTAAGGTGTGTGTATATATATCCATCTCATAATTGTAAGGTTAGTGAAAAATTAAATTAATTTAGAGCTAGCATTTTTGAGCTCTTGTGGCATCATTGTTTGGTCACCACTGTTGGCATCATTTTGAGGACGCTGCGCGTCTTTTCTACTCGTTTGTGGAAGGTCGTACGTAAAGGTGTGGTTTGATAGAGAGCTCTCTTGCAATTCAGTTTGGTTGTGTAGATACATGATTGTTGCATCGTGCAATAGTCCAGGTTGCGTTGTTGTTGCAAGGTTCAGAAAGAAGACCACAAATAGTACCCTTTTGTTTACCTTTTAAGTTCATGTAATTTAAGGTTTAAGGTAGGCCCGCATCGAGTCAGCAACCCTGAGGTTACCTGAGGTAGGACCTAATAGGATCTCAAATCCGTAAGTTTTAATTTAGCTTAACTTGGGCTTTAGGTAGAACTTGCCCTTTAGAATTTGGCCGTTCACGGCTCAGCTGGGATTTCGAACCCGACAAATAAATAAAATAACATGGTCCTTCAGAACCGGATTTCTACCCCAAGACTGAGTCAGTGACCATTTTTCGGCAAAGTTCTGATTGTGCAAATTGTATCCCAAGTTAGGCCTAGACGGGTTGAGTATTATTGAGTTAAGGTCCAGGGTAAAAAAGTTTGGTCGCCCAATTGCGAAACTTGGCCAGTCGTCTGTCGTTTTTGGCCTACCTTTTTTTCCGGTTTGGTTAATTTTGGGTTATTATTGAATTAAGGTCCCAGGGTAAAGTTTGGTCGCCCAATTGCGAAACTTGGCCAGTCGTTCTGTCATTTTTTGGCCTACTTTTTTTCCGGTTTGGTTAATTTTGGGTTATTATTGAATTAAGTCCCAGGGTAAAGTTTGGTCGCCCAATTGCGAAACTTGGCCAGTCGTCTGTCATTTTTTGGCTACTTTTTTTCCGGTTTGGTTAATTTTGGGTTAATTATGAATTAAGGTCCCAGGGTAAAGTTTGGTCGCCCAATTGCGAAACTTGGCCAGTCGTCTGTCGTTTTTTGGCCTACTTTTTTTCCGGTTTGGTTAATTTTGGGTCATTATTGAATTAAGGTCCTGGGTGGAAAATTTGGTATTCCATACTGGTGTTTGGTTAGTACCCCACTCAGCAATTCAGTTTATTTGAAAGTAAAATTTGCGTTTGATCAGTTTGGTTAAGTATTTCTGCCAATTCAGCTCATTTGGTATTGAGCCCAAGGGTTGTTTACATTGAAGATGAGTGCATCTGAATTGAACAAATTTATAAAAAGGAGAAGTGCCTACAAAGGTCTAATTACAAAGGTCATTGCCACTATAGATTCTGCCATAGAGCAAGAGGATTTACGCTTAGTGACTGCGAAGCTTGCCATATTAGAAACTAAAAAGGTTGCTCTAAGTGAGGTAAATGTTAAAATTGAGGCTCTTATAGAAGAGGATGAAATAGAAAATAACATAATTTACTTTGAAGAGATTATTGATGATATGATTAACGTAGGCCTCCGAGCAAAAGAGTTTAGCAGCTCAGTACAGTTAGAGACCAGGTCTAATAATGAAACACAACACTCAACAAATGATGCTTGTGAAGTTAAGGTTAACAGATCTGTAGTTCAATTACCGAGGCTTGTACTCAAAACATTTTCTGGGAGTATTCAGGAATGGCAAGGATGGGCAGACAGTTTTCAATCAGCAGTTCATTCTAGTCAAGTGTTAAGTGCCGTGGAGAAGTTTAATTATTTGCGGTCCCTCTTGGAAGGGGAGGCAGCAAAGACTATAGCGGATTAGCATTAACAGAGGCTAATTATAATGTGGCTTGGGATATATTAAAGAAACGGTTTGGTAAGCCAGAGATCTTAATTAAAAGCCACCTCCGTGCACTTTTAACTATACCTCCTGTTAATAATCCTAATAGTGTCAAGGAGTTACGGCAGTTATATGATGAATTTGAAATTAGAACTAGGTCCCTGGACAACTTGGGTGTAGGAATGGAAAAGTATGGTATAATGTTGGTTCCTACACTGGAGTCTAAATTGCCTAGCTCAATTTTGCTTGAATTAAGTAGGGGACACTCTGCAGAACATGTGTACATCCCCCTTCAGCAGATGTTAAGTCTTTTAGGCACAGAATTAGCAAGACGAGAGGGAGTTGAGTTTGCACAGTGGGATGGTAAACAAGAGGACAAAGGCAGGCACAGCACTAAAGTTTCCACAAAAAGGAATAGCCCAGGTACAGTGTCAGCTCTACATGCCTCCTCTGAGAATAAATTAAAGGGAATCAAGGAATGTATATTTTGCGAAGGCAACCACAAGTCATATAAATGTGAGGTGGCTGAGGCCTTACCCTTTGAGGAAGAAAGGACAGGGTAACTAAGTCCACAGCATGTTTTAAATGTTTTTTGAAAGGTCATAGAGCAAGGTTTTGTAAGTTTAAAATTTTGTGCAAAAAATGTCATGGTAGGCATCAGCCATTATTGTGTGAAAACACTCTTAGTAGGCCTACCCCAGAAGTAGAGACATCAGTGGCACATGCCACTGCTATGCAAGGGAGTAAAAGTAAAGGGGGATTATTGCAAACAACTGCAGCCTTATTAATTGGGAATGAGGGAGAAGCTACTGTAAGAGTGTTGTTTGATAGTGGTAGCCAGTGTAGTTTTATTAAGACCAGAATTTCCAGAAAATTGAAGTTTAAAGAACTTAAGAGGGAAAATTTAAGAATTTCTGGGTTTGGGGGTTCCGTTCAAAACCGAACCAAATTAAGAAGGTAGAAGTTCTGGTTAAAGGGTTGTTACCGCAAAGTCCCACTATCAAGGTCCAAGCTGTAGAGATTGAGGAACTTTGTGCTCCAGTCACTACTTGTTTAGATATGGCATGTGTCCAAGAATTGCAAGTTAAAGGAATTAATTTGGGCAATAATAAGTTTGAGGGAACAGAAGATATTAGTCTTTTGATTGGAGCTGACTATTATTGGGACTTCATCACTGGTAATATTGTCCGTACATCTCAAGGCCCAGTAGCTATTGAAAGTAAGCTAGGCTGGATGCTACATGGTAGTTATTGCAATGAAATGGAAGTTAAGGCTCTCTTTGTTAAGATTGAGGAGAACAGCCATGGTCTGGAAAGGCATTTGAAAGCGTTTTGGGAACTTGAATCTATTGGTATAAAGGACAACCAGGCAAGTACAGTGAACAATGATGTTTTAGAGCACTTTGAAAAAGGGATTGGGTTTAGAGATGGTTGCTATGAAGTTGGCCTACCATGGAAGGATTCTTGCAAACCCGGTTCAAACCTTCAGCTAGCTAATCGGAGGTTGGAGACTTCATTGTACAGGCTAAGAAAAAATGAGGAGTTGTTAATTGAATACGATGAGGCCATCCTAAGTTATGTAAGGGAGGGCTATGCTGAAAGGGTGCAAGGTGAGCTGGTGAGCCAGGAGGCACATTATCTGCCACACCATGCAGTGGTACGGCGAGACAAAACTACCACCAAACTGAGGGTAGTTTTTGATGGCTCAGCCAAGGACAAAGGTGGTGTGTCCTTGAATGACTGTTTGGATGCTGGGCCAAATTTAAATGCAGATTTATTTTCCTTGTTACTGAGATTCAGGTTTGGTAGAGTAGCATTGACTGCAGATGTGAAGCAAGCTTTTTGCGGATAAAGTTAAAACCAGAGGACAGAGATGCAGTAAGGTATCTGTGGGTGGATACGAAAGACTTGTTGGAAAATGAACCTAAGGTTCAAGCATATAGAATGAAGTCAGTGTTGTTTGGCCTCAGCTCTAGTCCATTTCTGTTGGCAGCTACTATGCAGTACCATTTTAAGAAATATTCTGAAGTCTATCCTAACACTATTGAACACATAAGGAAAAATTTTTATGTTGATGATTTGCTATGTTCCGTGGATAATACAGAAATGGCTAAACAGATATTCATGGAGGCTAGAGCTATAATGAGGGAGGCTGGCATGGAGCTCAGAAAATGGCAGACCAATCATTCGCAATTACAAGAGTTTATGAGTCATTCCTCTGTAGTACCTGACGCAGCAGAAAGTATTGAGGATTCTGGTATTAAGGAGTTGTGGGCAATAGACGCAAAGGTGCTAGGCATCGTTTGGCAGCAAGATGATGATTTGTTTACCTTCAATGGGAAATCTTTAGTAGAGCTGGCCGAGAATGAGACAAGGTGGACAAAACGGACAGCTCTTAGTTTGGCTTCGAAGGTCTTTGATCCTCTTGGATTCCTGGCTCCATTTGTGATAAAGTCAAAAATTTGGTTTCAGAGCCTCTGGGAAATTGGACTTGGTTGGGACCAAGAGTTACCTGATCATATGGTGGTAAGGTGGAAATATTGGTTCAAAGAATTGGCACATCTTGGAGACATTGAAATCCCAAGATGGTACTTTGGAGAGTTGAACAATAGTCCAGACAATTTGGAGCTGCACATCTTTTGTGATGCAAGTGAGGAAGCCTATGCAACTTGTATTTATATAAGAGGCGCATTGCAAGAAGAAGTAAGTTGCAGGCTGGTTGCTGCAAAGAGTAGAGTAGCACCTTTGAAACAGGCTTTCTGTTCCAAGGTTGGAATTGATGGGGTGCCGTTATTGCTAGTCGGCTTGCAATTACAGTGCGAAAGTCTTTGGCCCTCTATGAAATTCCAAGCTATTATTGGACAGACTCCACTATAGTTTGGCACTGGTTAAGAAGTCAGGCAAGGAAATGGAAACCATTTGTTGCCAATAGGGTGGATGAAATTCAAGCGCACACAGATCCCAAGCAATGGAAGGATTGTCCAGGCATCCAAAACCCCGCTGATTTACCAACACGAGGAATTTCGGTGAAAGATCTTTCACAATCAAGTTTGTGGTGGAATGGCCAGAGTGGCTAAAACTTGGAAGTGAAAACTGGCCTTCTAATCAGCCTATTGTAGGAGAATGCAGGCTGAAGAAGCATGGGTGAGTGAGGTGAGAAAATGCGCTGTGAACAGTTGTCAAGTTATGTAGCAGGACCCCATATTGAGGCTTGAGGACATTAGCAGTCTGAAAAGATTGTTAAGAGTGACAGCATGGGTATATAGATTTACCAACAACATTAAGGGAGAAACAAGAAGGGAAGGAATTCTGAACAGTAATGAGATTCAGCAAGCCAGGAAATACTGGGTGGTATATATGCAGAAGAAAAAATTTGGTGAAGAGAGAGAATTGCTCACCAGCCATCCATTACAGGTTCTACCAACACATTCTGCGCTCAAGGGTTTGGATGTTTTTTGGATCAGGATTTATTGAGAGTAGGAGGTAGACTACAGTTTTCTGGGCTTCCAGAGGAGAAAAGACATCCAATTTTGCTACCTTCTGGGGGGGCACTTTGTGGACCTTTTGATCCTGGATACTCATCATAAGCTGTTACATGCTGGAGTTAGAGAAGTGATAATAGAGATTAGACAACAATTTGGATTCTCAAAATTAGACAAGTAGTGAAAAAGGTCTTGCATAAATGTGTGGTTTGCAAGCGTTGGAGTGCAAAGCCTTATTATGAAAAGGTGGCTCCACTTCCAAGAGAACGGTGTGTCTATACTGCCCCATTTGATGTAGTGGGAGTAGACTTTGCAGGGCCAGTCTATGTGTATGAACGAGGGGAGTCTAACAAAGGTTATATATGTCTTTTCACCTGTGCTACCACCAGAGCAATCCATTTGGAGTTGGTAAGCAACTTAAGTAGTGATGTATTTCTTTTGGCCTTTAAACGGTTTGTGAACAGAAGGGGTTTCCCAAATAAAATCATATCGGATAATGCAAAAACCTTCAAAAAGGCTGCAAAGGAACTCCAAGAAATTTGGTCCTTGCTAAAAGAGGAATGATTCCAATCCTACTTTTCACACCAAGGGGTACAGTGGGAGTTTATTGTTGAGAGAGCACCATGGTGGGGAGGATTTTGGGAAAGGCTAGTGAGAAGTGTAAAGTGTCCATTAAAGAAACTTTTAGCTAATGCTCATTTGAGCAAAGAAGAATTCTCTACTGTTTTATGTGAAGTAGAAGCAATGGTGAACAGTAGGCCTATCACTTTGTTTACAACAGTAGGCAGGATGCAGAGCCATTGACACCAAATCATTTTCTTTGTGGTAAACGATTAACATCAAACCCCAGTGTGCCAGAAGACTTGCAGCCCATCCAGAGCACTCAAGGAGAGTTAACCAGACGGTTCAGGTACCTTGAAGAGCTACAAGATCAGTTATGGAAGAGGTGGCAGATGGAATACTTGCCAGAACTCAATTATTACCCATCAGGCAAGGTAAAGGGCTCCAATGCAAATTGTATCAAGGTGGGAGAAGTGGTAATGATTGGGGATGAAAGACCAAGGCAATGCTGGAAGCTTGGCATAATTGAAGAGTTGTTTGTTGGCAAAGACAATTTAGTTAGGTCTGCACTGGTAAAGACTTCAGGAGGAAAGTTAAAGAGACCTATACAAAAACTCTATGCTTTAGAAATCAGCAAAAACACAGATAGTCAAGATGAAACATTTGAGTTACAGCCTCATGAAGAAGGCTTGGCTAACCTTGCAGAAGGTAATGACAACAATGCCTCTTCGGTGGGGAGTGTTAGAAAATCTAGAAGAGGAAGAACCATTGTTGTCCCAAGGCGATACGATGACTAAGCTGATTGATGCAGCATTGCTTGTATATATATAAGTTAAGGTGTGTGTGTATATATATCCATCTCATAATTGTAAGGTTAGTGAAAAATTAAATTAATTTAGAGCTAGCATTTTTGAGCTCTTGTGGCATCATTGTTTGGTCACACTGTTGGCATCATTTTGAGACGCTGCGCGTCTTTTCTACTCGTTTGTGGAAGGTCGTACGTAAAGGTGTGGTTTGATAGAGAGCTCTCTTGCAATTCAGTTTGGTTGTTTAGATACATGATTGTTGCATCGTGCAATAGTCCAGGTTGCGTTGTTGTTGCAAGGTTCAGAAAGAAGACCACAAATAGTACCCTTTTGTTTACCTTTTAAGTTCATGTAATTTAAGGTTTAAGGTAGGCCCGCATCGAGTCAGCAACCCTGAGGTTACCCTGAGGTAGGACCTAATAGGATCTCAAATCCGTAAGTTTTAATTTAGCTTAACTTGGGCTTTAGGTAGAACTTGCCCTTTAGAATTTGGCCGTTCACGGCTCAGCTGGGATTTCGAACCCGACAAATAAATAAAATAACACCAAAGTACCATCTTGGGATTTCAATGTCTCCAAGATGTGCCAATTCTTTGAACCAATATTTCCACCTTACCACCATATGATCAGGTAACTCTTGGTCCCAACCAAGTCCAATTTCCCAGAGGCTCTGAAACCAAATTTTTTACTTTATCACAAATGGAGCCAGGAATCCAAGAGGATCAAAGACCTTTGAAGCCAAACTAAGAGCTGTACGTTTTGTCCACCTTGTCTCATTCTCAGCCAGCTCTACTAAAGATTTCCCATTGAAGGTAAACAAATCATCATCTTGCTGCCAAACAATGCCTAGCACCTTTGCGTCTATTGCCCACAACTCCTTAATACCAGAATCCTCAATACTTTCTGCTGCATCAGGTACTACACAGGAATGACTCATAAACTCTTGTAATTGCGAATGATTGGTCTGCCATTTTCTAAGCTCCATGCCAGCCTCCCTCATTATAGCTCTAGCCTCCATGAATATCTGTTTAGCCATTTCTGTATTATCCACGGAACACAGCAAATCATCAACATAAAAATTTTTCCTTATGTGTTCAATAGTGTTAGGATAGACTTCAGAATATTTCTTAAAATGGTACTGCATAGTAGCTGCCAACAGAAATGGACTAGAGCTGAGGCAAACAACACTGACTTCATTCTATATGCTTGAACCTTAGGTTCATTTCCAACAAGTCTTTCGTATCCACCCACAGATACCTTACTGCATCTCTGTCCTCTGGTTTTAACTTTATCCGCAAAAAGGCTTGCTTCACATCTGCAGTCAATGCTACTCTACCAAACCTGAATCTCAGTAACAAGGAAAATAAATCTGCATTTAAATTTGGCCCAGCATCCAAACAGTCATTCAAGGACACACCACCTTTGTCCTTGGCTGAGCCATCAAAAACTACCCTCAGTTTGGTGGTAGTTTTGTCTCGCCGTACCACTGCATGGTGTGGCAGATAATGTGCCTCCTGGCTCACCAGCTCACCTTGCACCCTTTCAGCATAGCCCTCCCTTACATAACTTAGGATGGCCTCATTGTATTCAATTAACAATCCTCATTTTTCTTAGCCTGTACAATGAAGTCTCCAACTCCGATTAGCTAGCTGAAGGTTTGAACCGGGTTTGCAAGAATCCTTCCATGGTAGGCCAACTTCATAGCAACCATCTCTAAACCCAATCCCTTTTTCAAATTGCTCTAAAACATCATTGTTCACTGTACTTGCCTGTTTGTCCTTTATGCCAATAGATTCAAGTTCCCAAAACGCTTTCAAATGCCTTTCCAGACCATGGCTGTTTCCTCAATCTTAACAAAAAGAGCCTTAACTTCCATTTCATTGCAAAACTACCATGTAGCATCCAGCCTAGCTTACTTTCAATAGCTACCGGGCCTCGAGATGTGGGACAATATTACCAGAGATGAAGTCCCAATAATAGTCAGCTCCATCAAAAGACTAATATCTTCTGTTCTTTCAAACTTATTATTGCCCAAATTAATCCTTTAACTTGCAATTCTTGGACACATGCCATATCTAAACAAGTAGTGACTGGAGCACAAAGTTCCTCAATCTCTACAGCTTGGACCTTGATAGTGGGACTTTGCGGTAACAACCCTTAACCAGAACTTCTACCTTCTTAAATTTGGTTCGGTTTTGAACGGAACCCCAAACCCAGAAATTCTTAAATTTTCCCTCTTAAGTTCTTTAAAACTTCAATTTTCTGGAAATTCTGGTCTTAATAAAACTACACTGGCTACCACTATCAAACAACACTCTTACAGTGCTCTCCCTCATTCCCAATTAATAAGGCTGCAGTTGTTTGCAATAATCCCCCTTTACTTTTACTCCTTGCATAGCAGTGGCATGTGCCACTGATGTCTCTACTTCTGGGGTAGGCCCTACTAGGAGTGTTTTCACACAATAATGGCTGATGCCTACCATGACATTTTTTGCACAAAATTTTAAACTTACAAAACCTTGCTCTATGACCTTTCAAAAAACATTTAAAACATGCTGTGGACTTAGTTACCCTGTCCTTTCTTCCTCAAGGGGTAAGGCCTCAGCCACCTCACATTTATATGACTTGTGGTTGCCTTCGCAAAATATGCATTCCTTGATTCCCTTTAATTTATTCTCAGAGGAGCATGTAGAGCTGACACTGTACCTGGGCTATTCCTTTTTGTGGAAACTTTGGTGCTGTGCCTGCCTTTGTCCCCTTGTTTACCATCCCACTGTGCAAACTCAACTCCCTCTCGTCTTGCTAATTCTGTGCCTAAAAGACTTAACATCTGCTGAAGGGGGATGTACACATGTTCTGCAGAGTGTCCCCTACTTAATTCAAGCAAAATTGAGCTAGGCAATTTAGACTCCAGTGTAGGAACCAACATTATACCATACTTTCCATTCCTACACCCAAGTTGTCCAGGGACCTAGTTCTAATTTCAAATTCATCATATAACTGCCGTAACTCCTTGACACTATTAGGATTATTAACAGGAGGTATAGCTAAAAGTGCACGGAGGTGGCTTTTAATTAAGATCTCTGGCTTACCAAACCGTTTCTTTAATATATCCCAAGCCACATTATAATTAGCCTCTGTTAATGCTAATCCTGCTATAGTCTTTGCTGCCTCCCCTTCCAAGAGGGACCGCAAATAATTAAACTTCTCCACGGCACTTAACACTTGACTAGAATGAACTGCTGATTGAAAACTGTCTGCCCATCCTTGCCATTCCTGAATACTCCCAGAAAATGTTTTGAGTACAAGCCTCGGTAATTGAACTACAGATCTGTTAACCTTAACTTCACAAACATCATTTGTTGAGTGTTGTGTTTCATTATTAGACCTGGTCTCTAACTGTACTGAGCTGCTAAACTCTTTTGCTCGGAGGCCTACGTTAATTATATCATCAATAATCTCTTCAAAGTAAATTATGTTATTTTCTATTTCATCCTCTTCTATAAGAGCCTCAATTTTAACATTTACCTCACTTAGAGCAACCTTTTTAGTTTCTAATATGGAAAGCTGCGCAGTCACTAAGCGTAAATCCTCTTGCTCTATGGCAGAATCTATAGTGGCAATGACCTTTGTAATTAGACCTTTGTAGGCGCTTCTCCTTTTTATAAATTTGTTCAATTCAGATGCACTCATCTTCAATGCAAACAACAATTGGGCTCAATACCAAATGAGCTGAATTGGCAGAAATACTTAACCAAACTGATCAAACGCAAATTTTACTTTCAAATAAACTGAATTGCTGGTGGGGTACTAACCAACACCAGTATGGAATACCAAATTTTCCACCCAGGACCTTAATTCAATAATAACCAAATTAACCAAACTGGTAAATGTAGGCCAAAAACAACGACAGACGACTGGCCAAGTTTCGCAATTGGGCAACCAAACTTTCTACCCTGGGACCTTAATTCAATAATAACCCAAAATTAACCAAACCGGTAAAATGTAGGCCAAAAACACGACAGACGACTGGCCAAGTTTCGCAATTGGGCACCAAACTTTCTACCCTGGGACCTTAATTCAATAATAACCCAAAATTAACCAAACCGGTAAAATGTAGGCCAAAAACGACGACAGACGACTGGCCAAGTTTCGCAATTGGGCGACCAAACTTTCTACCCTGGGACCTTAATTCAATAATAACCCAAAATTAACCAAACCGGTAAAATGTAGGCCAAAACGACGACAGACGACTGGCCAAGTTTCGCAATTGGGCGACCAAACTTTCTACCCTGGGACCTTAATTCAATAATAACCCAAAATTAACCAAACCGGTAAAATGTAGGCCAAAACACGACAGACGACTGGCCAAGTTTCGCAATTGGGCGACCAAACTTTCTACCCTGGGACCTTAATTCAATAATAACCCAAAATTAACCAAACCGGTAAAATGTAGGCCAAAACAACGACAGACGACTGGCCAAGTTTCGCAATTGGGCGACCAAACTTTTACCCTGGGACCTTAATTCAATAATACTCAACCCGTCTAGGCCTAACTTGGGCTACAATTTGCACAATCAGAACTTTGCCGAAAAATAGTCACTGACTCAGTCTTGGGGTAGAATCCGGTTCTGAAGGACCATGTTATTTTATTTATTTGTTGGGTTCAAAATCCCAGCTGAGCCGTGAACGGCCAAATTCTAAAGGGCCAGTACCTACAGCCCAAGTTAAGCTAAATTAAAACTTACGGATTTGAGATCCTATTAGGTCCTACCTCAGGGTTGCTGACTCGATGCGGGCCTACCTTAGACCTTTGTTACATGAATTTAATATAAACAAAAGGGTACTATTTATGGTCTTCTTTCTCAACCTTGCAACAACAACGCAACCTGGACTATTGCACGATGCAACAATCTTGTATCTAAACAACCAAACTGAATTGCAAGAGAGCTCTCTACAAGACCACACCCTGTACGTACGACATCCCACAAACGAGTAGAAAGACGCGCAGCGCCCCAAAATGATGCCAACAGTGTGACCAAACAATGATGCCACAAGAGCTCAAAAATGCTAGCTCTAAATTAAGTTAATTTTTCACTAACCTTACAATTATGAGATGGATATATACACACCTTAACTTAATATATACAAGCAATGCTGCATCAATCAGCTTAGTCATCATATCGCCTTGGGACAACAATGGTTCTTCCTCTTCTAGATTTTCTAACACATTCAAAGGGTTTATGGAAATAATGTTGTGAGCGAATGGATGTGTAGGAGATGGTTTGAGAAGTTCAGAAATGGAGACTTCAGTCTGAAAGATTAATTATCAACGAACAGGACGACCAAGTGAGTTAGATGAAGAGATGCTGAAAGCAACAGTGGAGGAAAACCCAACGGTAACTAAGTAGGCTGACCATATTTCCTTGAGACAAAAACGGGACATTGGGATGGCAAAAAAGGGACGGAGTTATGTAATATTCTGTATTCATGAAAAAGTAAGTACATAAACCGGGACAAAATTGACATTTTTATTAAAACGACGGGACGGCTAGGAAATATAAAACAAACGGAACTGTCCCGTTCAAAACGGTACGTATGGTCAGCTTATAACTAAGAGAACTTGGTCTGCAACTTAGCGTTAGCCATATGTCCATTCATCGTCATTTGAAGCTGTTAGAAAAAGTAGTGAATGTTGGAAAATGAGTTCCGCATGATTTGTCACAAGCTAATCTTCAACAGAGAATCGATATTTGCACATCATTGCATTCTCGGCAACTGCAGGCACCGTTTTTGAATCGGATCGTCACTGGGAATGAAAAATGGGTCCTTTATAACAACATTAATCGTTGACATCAGTGGCTTAGCCGTGAAACAAAGCCTGAACCTCAGCCAAGAAATGGACCCCATCCAAAGAAAATTTTGTTATGCGTTTGGTGGGATATGCAAGGAATTATTCATTTTGAGCTTCTGCCAGATAACCAAACAATCACAGCTGAAGTCTACTGCCAACAACTCCAACGATTGAAGATGGCATTACAAGAAAAACGTCCTGCATTAATTAATCGCAAAGGTGTTCTATTCCACCAGGATAACGCGCGTCCTCACACTGCTCGAATCACCACTGCCCAATTGGAGGCATTTGGTTGGGGGAAAAAAAATGCCTCATCCACCTTATTCTCCGGACATCGCACCTTCAGACTACCATTTATTCAGAAGTCTGCAACACCACGTAGATGAACAAAAGTTACAATCCAGGGAAGCTATCGAAAACGAAGTGATCGCTTTTTTTTAACTCGAAACCAAGGGATTTCTTCGAACGTGGCATAAAAAAACTTTTCTATAGGTGGAAGGAGGTTATAGTAAAAGAAGGGAATTATATTGATGATTAATTTGTCAATATGTCATTTAATTTTTGTTGTGAGTAAACTAAAAATTCGAGCAAATTTGTCCTTATAAGTCATTTAAATTTTGTTCTGAATAAACTAAAAAATCGAGCAGAATATATGTTACAACCATTATTTTCGTTAGTTGACTAACCCACTACAGCAACCCTAGTTGGGTAGAAGTTGTTTTGAAAGTGGGTACGCGTTGACAGTAACTCAAATCTATAGGTGGCCTTGAATCTGGGGATGCTGGACCTAAGGTACGTAAGGGTATCCTCACTTTTACGGTCCTAAATTAATATTAATATTACAAATAGCCTTGACTGGGGCATTGGCTGCACTTTTCCCAGTTTTCTATAAGATAAGGAGTCGCGGTACTTTTCCATTATATCCCCGCAAATTGATGATTGGTTAGGTTTAGTTGTGATATTTCGTTAAAACTAACAAACATACTATGATTTAACCTAACCAATTGTCAAAAAAAAATAATATATATATATATATATATACACATATAATATATACATACTTCAGCTACCAGGTGAGCTAGTTAGCCTGTCAGTGGAGCCAGTCTCCTTCGCCACTCCGCCCTGTCCAGAAGCACTCCCGTTTCCTCGAGCTCTTGCATACTGGGCAAGTCGTATCTTCGCAAGCTCTCCTCCATTTCGTCCCTCCATCTCCTCGGTCTCCCCCGCGGTCTTCTGCCATTCCCTGGTCTCCACTCCCAGCACCTCGCAGTTCTCCCCTCCTCCATTCTCTCCAAGTGACCCAACCATCTCAATTTGGCAGCGTCGATTTTTCTCAAAATCGGTGTTACTCCCACATTGGCTCTTATTTCTTCATTTCTTATCGTATCTCTTCGCGTCTTTCTCAAAATAGTCCTCAGCGGTCTCATTTCTGCCGCCTGAATTCTACTTCGATACGCCACGCGCATTTTCCAGTGTTCCAACCCATAAATCAGTATTGGTGTTAAAACTGTTTCGAAGATTATTTTCTTAGTCCCAAGGGGCATATGTTCATCTCAGTAGCGGGTATAACATTCAGACATTTTTAATAAACTTTGCAATTCTTTCAGTTATTTCTTGCATATTACCACTTTTTTTCGTAAACATACTTCCTAAATATTTAAATTTTTCAATTTTTCAACATTTCTTATTTCTTTATCTCCTCTTTAACTCCAAATTCTCCTTCTTCTCTTCGACATACACTTAATATTTCTGTCTTTTCTACATTCATTTCCATACCCCTCTCCTTCAAACATTCATTCCAATCAATTAAAGCTTATTCTATATCTTCTCTATCTGTCGTCCAGAATGCTATGTCATCCGCATATGCCATTATTCCATTATTATTATTCATTTCATGATGTCGCTTGAAACTTGCAATGACTGTGTCCATGTAAGCTATAAACAAGGAGTGGTGATATAACACTGCCCTGCTTCACCCCTGTTCTAACGTCAAACCACTCATCATTTTTGTGTCCAGTCCTTACTTTGCATTCGCTAACGTGATACAAACTTTTCAAAGCTCTAAGAAGTGTCCCCCTCACCCCATAAATCTCCTCCAAACATCACATTCTTCCTCTGGGCGCTGTATCGAATGCTTTTTTATGATCTATGAATATTACATACATGTTATTATTAAATTCTCATGCCTTTTCTTTAACAGAACTGAGGCCAAAAATAAGATCTACCGTACTTCTATCTTTTCGATAACCATGCTGTTCCTCTCCCAACCTTGCTTCAATTATTTGCCTTGCTCTTTTTTCTATTATTCTTTCGTAAAGTTTTGTTATATGATTAATAAGCGATATTCCCCTATAATTCTCACATCTACCTGAGTCACCTTTTCCTTCATATCTTAGAACGATGATTGTTTTTTCCCAATCACCGGGGACTTTACCTTCTCTCCAATATTTATTCAACAGGTTTTGAATTTTTTCTTTCATGGCTTCTCCTTCTTTTATAAGTTCAATCGGAAACTCATCCACTCCCGTTGACTTTCCATTCTTCATTTTATTAACAACCTCTTCCATTTCTTATCTGGTAATATTACTTGTTCTGCTAATTCCTGGTATATTCCATCCGCTTCCTCCACTTCTTCTGGATCTCCATTCAATAGATCTTTAAAATAATCTGACCATCGTCTATTAATTGCTCCAGGTTCCACTATCACATTTCCCGCTTCATTTTTAATACTATATACTTTTTCTTTTCCTTCCTATAGGATTTTGCAAGGCTATAAATCAGTTTTTTGTTTCCTTTCTCATCCTCTCTCAACTTTTCTCCCAATTCTCTCATTGCCATTTGTTTTGCCCTTTCTTCTCCCTCTCAGCTTCATTTCTTGCTTGCACATATTCCCGTCTTGATTCCTGTGTACGTTGCCTCAACCACTTCCTATGTTATATAGTTTTCTGTTTTACTGCGCCTCTCACTATATCTGTCCACCATGGTGTATGTCTTCCTCCCCCGACCCATTCAGTTTCCAAAATCTCCTCCGCAACCCTCTTAGCACAATCTCTCACGGTTTCCCATTCATTGTTTTCCTCCATCTCAGCTATATTTCTTTCAAGTTCCTCTCTGAATCTGACTCTAATGTTCTCATCCTGCAGTTTCTTTGTCTTAATTACCTTCCTCTTGTCCTCTTTTGTTGCTATTTTCTGCATTTTCAAATCTGCTATCAGTAATCTGTGGTCGGAGTCTAACGTAACCCCAGGTATCGCCTTGACATTTCCAACAATTATCTTATCGGAGCATATAAAGTAATCTATGATCGATTTTTGGTCAACGTTTCCTGTCACTTGGTTCCACCTGTATCTCGTAAACTTATGGGTCTCCTGGTGTTTGAAAAATCCGTTCATGATCTTTAGTTCGATCCTTGCGCAGAAATCTATTAGTTTCTCTCCCTCTGCATTTCTGTTCTGTTCTCCGAAAGGTCCAATTACCTGCTCCACTCCCTCCCTCTCCATTCCCACTCTACCATTGAAATCCCATAAGCATTCCCACCTCCTCTGCTCCCACTTCATAATTATCATCTAATAGTTCCGTAAAGTTGGTCTTCTCCTCTTCACTATGCTCCTGTTGTGGCGCATAAACCTGGAAGAGAATATGTTTTATTCCTAATTCTCAACTTACATTTCATTAGTCTTTCGCTTATTAATTCTACAGTCTGTATGTTTGGGGACAATCTCGGTCCAATAACACTGTACAACAAATTTTCGGTTCAGAAAAAAAACGGGAATAACATTCGGTCATTCTTAATATTTCGAGTGTGCTGATTCCAAATCTGAAAAATAGTTTTTTTTTATCACGTCACGTTTTTTTGTAATGACTGCTTAAAATCTTCATACCAAAAAATAAGAATATATTGATAAACAGATAGGCTTTATCATATAGAACAGTTTAATTATTGTTATACTTCAACATACAGTATATGCACAAAATTAACATAAAACTCGTATTATACTGTTTTCAACTCATTATTTGTATTTATGCTGGCGTTTGTGTGATGCTTCTGGTTGGTCACGCTTTAAATTCCAGCAGAAATCGGCCAGCATAGCAGGACTCCACTTCCCTTTGTATCGGCTCTCCATTGTGGCTATATCCTGGTGGAATCTCTCCCCGTGTTCGTCGCTAACGGCAGATGCGTTTTCCGGAGAGAATGAGAGATGTGAATGCAAAAAATTAATTTTCAATGACATCTTACATCCGAGACGTTGGTATGAGTTGATAAGTTGATCCACAAGTGCAGCATAGTTGTCGTATTTAGTTTTTCCTAGTAGACCACTGCACACGTTTTTGAATGCACGCCAGGCTGCCAACTCAACCTCATCCATCACCGCTTCAAAGTGTTTGTCTAGCATGAGTTGGCGAATTTGAGGGCCGACGAATATGCCTTCTTTAATCTTGGCATCACTTATTTTTGGGAATTTTTCCTTTAGATATTTGAAGGCAGGCTTATCCTGTTTCAACGCCTTTGCAAATTGTTTCATCAGCCCTAGTTTTATGTGAAGTGGCGGCAAGATAACCTTTTCCTTTCTACTAGTGGTTCGTGAATAACATTGTGAGATCCAGGTGAGGAATTGTCTCGCGGCGGCCATACTGAGCGTGTGTAGTGTTCAGACCTTGCTCGGCTATCCCACTTGCATAGGAAACACATGTATTTCGTATAGCCAGTTTGCAAAGCTGGGCACAAACCGTTAATCCGTTAATCGTTAATTAACGAAGTTAACTTTTTCGTTAACGATTTAACTTTTAAGTTAACTTTGAAAATCATTATCGGACTAATTAACTTCCGTTACATTTAACTTCCGTTAACTCAAGTCCGTTAACCCAAAAAATTCATAAATAAACGTTTAAAAGTTTTTATTATTTTCAGTGCTGAGCAGGTGCGCAATTAATCCGCCACTGTTAATAGTGATGAACGAATTTCCATTTCCGCAGTGCAAAATCAAGCGATATATTTGTTTCCGTCGCCACAATTTGTGTCTTACCAAATATGGTAGTTATTTATGGCATTGGTTTGAGCAAAACATGGTCGACTGTAAAATCAGGCGGAAAGATTTGCCATTTGAGTTGAATGTTTCAACTTCTTTCAAGAAATATCACGAGCATTTTAAGGCACTTTCAATAATATATATGTAACAATTACAACAAATAACTACATTCGTTTCATTTGCAGTCTGTCTCTTGCGCAACATGTTTGTGCTAGTGAATATTTAAAAATAATCGTTGTCAAGTAAGTCATGTATATTTATAATATGTCCGTGAGTACCTTATTAGTAGTCTCCTTAATACATTTCAAGAACCATAAAACTGATCAGGTAAGATTTCAATTCTCATGTCACTTTGTTCTCTATGGGCAAGGACATCCTGAGGGTCAAGAGATCATCCCTGTCTGATGAAAACTTTGATATGCTAATTTTCATGAAGGGCAACATGCATCTCATGGACAAAATGGAGAACGAGAAGAAGAGGGAAAATTAAATTATATATATATTGTGTTTTTCATTTTTTTTATAATAAAAGTTAACGTTAACGGTTTATCGGTAACTTCCGTTACATGTTTAACGAATTAACGGATTAACAGTTAACGAAGTTAACTTTTTGGTTAACGGATTAGCGGTTAACGAAGTTAACTTTTTGGTTAACGGTGCCCACCACTGCCAGTTTGCAATCCATTGAGAATAGCCACAACCTTCAAATCTGCGCAGATAAGCCATTCATGTTCATTGTATTTTATACAGTCCAGAATAAAAGCAACAGTGTCATACGTTTCTCTCAAGACGACTGAATGAGCGATCGGAACAGAAGGCATTGTGTTCCCATTGTGTAGCAGTACACCCTTAACACTGCATTGTACAGAGATGTATCACTGAACAATCTCCACTGATTTGGTTCATAGCACAAACCAGAGCATCGAACAGACCATGTATATCAATGCAATAACAAAGATTGTTCTTCATTGTGAAATATTCCTGCAAATCCAAGAAGCGCAGCAGATTCCATTCTTGTAGACGTGAGGCCAGCAGTTCACTTTGTTGCTTGGTAAGTATTAAATCACGGACCAAATCATTGAGTTCAGGCTGCGTGATGAGATGTTGTTCTTTCTTGGACTCGACTTGAGCTTCATAGCATTCGCCGTCTGATTCCGATTTGTTAGAGTCTGTGTTATCGGTCGGCATTTCAGCTGGAGGACGAGAGATGGGTATATCTCTAGAATGTTCCACAGGACGCCCTGTAATGTGAGACAATAGACATTGTTGACTACTTAAGATAGCATAATTGTGTAATACAGTATGCAGAGCAGGATATGCTAAAATGTGCTAAAAACACCAAATTTGACGTATATTCAGAAAAATAGAAGATTAAAACCTGTGATGTTCGTTAAGCAGAAAGAGCAATCAGTTGAATGGTCCAGCGGCTCTCTCCATACCATTGGGACACCGAATCCCAGACCAGGACCGGTGCCTTTGAACCACACAGATAACGAGCTTGTACATCTCACAGAGCAGATATGAGGCGCCCAGTGCTTGTCCTGATCACCAACTTTGCATGCGAAGTATAATTCATAAAGCTTTTTCACATGAGGAGTCAACTTCCTTTTAATACTGTTTTAACGTTAATGTCTCACAAATATAACAAAAATTGTCTGGCGAATTTTTGCACTCTCTAGGCATTCTAGCATAGCATCACTAAAAACCTGTAAAATAAGAAAATGATAGATCAATTTGCAATTTCACACAATATAGACGTTGTCGGTGAAATATACATAATTTGATAGCTGTTATTCAATAATACTCACTTATAGCACCGATTTATGATAAAATATGGCTGACAGTTTTGTTTTAAATGATTAATGAAAGAAATTTTTCATAAAATCAAAGTGGAAACACAGAGCCGAACATCACCACCACAGCATATGCATGACTGAACAAAATGTAAAAGATGCGTTCAGAGAACCAGTGGTTCTCAAATGATACAAAGAAATAGGGTCATTTTCATAAAATCGGCGGGTGATACAAATAAATTAGTGTTATTTTCGCAATCTACACATATAATTAGCCATAAAAATGATCTCATTTCCGTTTTTTTTTTCACTGTTGTACAGTGATATATTAGTCAAGAATAATGCTTAGTCTTATATTGTGCTTAATGCTTAGTCTTAATCTTATAACTGTGTTGAAACTTCAGTGATTCCTGACATTCATACGAATTTGGTTAACTTACAAACTAAAAAATTTAAGCAAACGTATTTGTATTCCCCATGAAATCTAACCCAACATAAGTTAATCTAAGCTGAAGCTAACTCCACTTGCAAGCTTTGCCAAACAAAATGCTCTTGTAGAGAAAGTGTGGGAAGAAACAATAATTACTGTGCTTTATAACTACAGCATAATAGCATCTAATAAACGTTAAGGAACAATAATTATAGATATTTATTTTAAAATCAAAGGGAAGTATGATTTCCTTGTTAAAAATCTTCATTATAATAACATAGTAAATCTACATATCTTATTGCTTTTCTCAGTCATGTTTACTCATTATAATTATAGTTGTAGTTTATGAGGGTGTATATATAGTATCCTGCCCCTTGTCAAAAATAATATAGGGGACGTTCTTTTAACCCATTAGTACATAAAGTTTAGATTTGCAGATACATGGCTGATACAAGCGCGGGCCCATCGCCAGCCGAAAGTATTTGGAGGGGCACCCGTGTTTATTAGGGGGGGGGGGGGACATCTTCTATAACCATAAACACAAAAACATCGTTTAGTACAAACATTTTAAATAAAATAACGTCATATTATCATAGTACCTACTATTTTTCTAGGGGACCACCAACTCAATTTCGGGGGCCTGGCACCACCTGGCTCCCCCTTGGCGACGGGCATGAGCAAGCGTACACTCTTTACAAGCGCGGGCCCATCGCCAGCCGAAAGTATTTGGAGGGGCACCCGTGTTTATTAGGGGGGGGGGGACATCTTCTATAACCATAAACACAAAAACATCGTTTAGTACAAACATTTTAAATAAAATAACGTCATATTATCATAGTACCTACTATTTTTCTAGGGGACCACCAACTCAATTTCGGGGGGCCTGGCACCACCTGGCTCCCCCTTGGCGACGGGCATGAGCAAGCGTACACTCTTTACAAGCTGAAATCTACTAATTATCATAGCTATAATTATAAAAATTTTATGAAAGCTTAAAAACTAAAGGAAACTTACAAACTAAGACATATTGTTATATTTTGAACATTTCAATACATAAGATTTTTTTTTTATAAAGTTTACAAATTTTATAGATTTTATAAATCCTATAATTGAAACTAGTATGAATATGAAGTAGAAATAATTAACAAGGATAATGATAATTTTAATGATAACAGCAGCATTAAGTAGTAATAAATAATTATAGCAGTAAGAAAAAAAAAAGGAGTGCTTTCAATAACTTCGAAATTTGTTTGAGTTTTAATTGCTTTATAAAAGACGAGTGAGCATTGACTGATCTTAATTCATTTCGGTATAGGGTGTTCCATAATTCCACCGTTAAATAAGTGTAAGGATTTTTCTACTACAATGAAGAGTATAACTTGCCTTTGAGATATATTCAGTTTTATTCACTCTCCATGTACCTCGTTTGATGTTCGTGACGTATTTGATTGTCTATTACAGTTTCGATTAATATAATCGGGGCAAATTGTTTTTTAACACCGAACATTAGAAAGCACATCATCTGTAAACGCAGTTGCTTAAAGATTTTTTATTTACGAACATAATAATCACTTTTATTTATTTTCCTAATAATTCTTTTACGAATTCTTTTACGATTAAAGGGTTAATGATGTAATCACATGTTCTTCTATACGCAGTAATGTTGTATGTATCGTGTTAATAAACTAGTGAAAAGTATAGCTTTGTAAGGGTATTTGTGGGAAGGAAGTGTAATCTTGTTAATATAAACAAGACTAGTTTCAATAGTTTAAGAGCTGTTTTGAAAATGTTGACGAAATGATAGTTTGTCGTTAAGCACAACTAATATTTTCCCTTTAGTGACACGTGATATCATGTACAGGTCGACAATAATACTGAAGTTTGGTATTAATTTCTTTATTTGTGATTAGCAGAAAGTTTGTCTTATTTTTATTTAAGGGTAATTGATTGGCTTTAGTAGTATAGCCGCAAAAGGGGAGAGTGCAAGAATGTTGCAGGTTATTATGTAATGTTGAAAAGGGGGGTGGGGGTTGTTGCAAAGGGGGTGGGGGGTGGGTTGCAAAAAATAAATTTAAAAAAAGGAAAAAAAGAAAAAAAGAGTACTGGCCTTTGTTGCCAACCTAGGTAGCAAGGGGCATGCAACTTGGGGGCCTCCCCCAAGCTATTCCCCCCAAAGGGCCAAAGGAGGAGAGGTGTTCACCTGGCAGGAGCCAAGTGCACATTAAGACTTCAGCCGAGTAGGCGTTGTTTTATAGGCTCCTAATCAGCCAGTTGGCTGAATCAGCCAGTTGACTGAGCCAAGGGGGTAGGGGTACACCTGAAGGAGAGAGAGAGACACCTGAAGAAGAGAGAGAGACACCTGAAGAAGAGAGAGAGAGACCTGAAAGAGAGAGAGACACCTGTAGGAGAGAGAGAGAGAGACCTGAAGGAGAGAGAGACGCCTGAAGGAGAGAGAGACACCTGAAGAAGAGAGAGAGAGACCTGAAGGAGAGAGAGACACCTGTAGGAGAGAGAGAGAGAGAGAGAGAGACCTGAAGGAGAGAGAGAGAGACACCTGTAGGAGAGAGAGAGAGACACCTGAAGGAGAGAGGAGTTCTCCCCCAAGTTATTTTCGTTTTCCTAACCTAAGAGGCCACTAAGGGGTTTTTACCAAAGGGCCTGAAAGAGAAGGACCATAGGTCCTTCCTCGGCTGGGAGCCGAGGTGGAATGAGTCTTTCACCAACTTCGCGGTCTTTTATAAGCCTCTATTCTGGCTGATTGCCAGATAGCGCAATGTGTTCAGTTGCTGAGTTGTCAGATCGCACCATGTATGCAGATGCAGAGTTGCTACATCAAGCCATGTAATCGGGTGCTGATGTGCCAGATTGCACCATCAGATAGCGCCATGTATTCCAGAAATATTAATCATCCATTGTGTAACACAATATGACTATAGTTATTCCAATTAAATTCTGTTTAAATACACCTTTATTAATTGCATACCTTTCCAGTTTTTTTGCAATGATCGGATTGCTAGATATATATTATTATATATATATAGATATATATATATATATATATATATTATATATATACATTCTTTTCTTATGCTAGGTAAATATATATATATATATATATATATTATTTATTTTATAACATTTAATTTTAGTTTAGAAGCAAATTTAACATTAACTTCATTGAACTTAAACTTTTCGAAACAAATAACATAGTTTACCTTCGAAAACTTCATAATAGAAAATAATTAATTTTATGGTTAACTAGTTTATTTCGTTTACTATAATTATATATATAGTCTTTTAAGCAGCTTATGATATATATATATATATATATATATATATATCTGAACTCTTTCAGCTAAAGAAGCCTTATGTATAGAATTGGTTGTGTAATAGCTGATATTAAACTCTTTTAACATGTTCTGAAAGCACGGCTTATAATTTCCTTCCCCATAGCCAATAGCACATCAAGACATTATTGTATAGAAATAAGGTAACACAAGTACTACAAGAAATAAATCCTAAAATAATTATATAAGACCGAAGTAATGGTCTGGCGTGAATCCAATTAAACTCTGTTTATAAACATTCGAATATCAGTGGGGAAAAACGAGCGGAATTGAAAATTTATGAAACAATTCGACGATCGTCATTCCCCAAACCCGTATATATATATATATATATATATATATATATATATATATATATATATATATATATATATATATATATAGAGAGAGAGAGAGAGAGAGAGAGAGAGAGAGAGAGAGAGAGGGAGAGAGATAGGATCTGTAGTTAATCTTACGCGAGGTATGAAAATCAGGAAAAATGCCAAACGTGTATTATTTTAAAATGAAACTAAACGCATATTAAATTAAAACAAATGAATTTTGGCTTTTAAGAGATTTATTTATTATAAGAAATTAACTACTCGATGTAAGAAATTAATTATTAAACGCACGCGAAACTGTAATTAATAATTAATGTATTTTTTCTAACGAAGACTGAGTTACCAGATACCACTTTTTACCATTATTATGGTGAGTTGTCTCCAACTAAAAGATTTCGTTGTGAACAGCAGCTCATAACGAGAGACCTTCCCCCCAATCCCTGATAAGTCTCCCTTCACATCAAATGAAGAGAAATTATGAAACACACGCTTGTTTCTTAGATATGCCCACAATTATATATATATATATATATATATATAGAGAGAGAGAGAGAGAGAGAGAGAGAGAGAGAGAGAGAGAGAGATAGGATCTGTAGTTAATCTTACGCGAGGTATGAAAATCAGGAAAAAATGCCAAACGTGTATTATTTTAAAATGAAACTAAACGCATATTAAATTAAAACAAATGAATTTTGGCTTTTAAGAGATTTATTTATTATAAGAATTTAACTACTCGATGTAAGAAATTAATTATTAAACGCACGCGAAACTGTAATTAATAATTAATGTATTTTTTCTAACGAAGACTGATTTACCAGATACCATTTTTTACCATTATTATGGTGAGTTGTCTCCAACTAAAAGATTTCGTTGTGAACAGCAGCTCATAACGAGAGACCTTCCCCCCAATCCCTGATAAGTCTCCCTTCACTTCAAATGAAGAGAAATTATGAAACACATGCTTGTCTGTGCACAAAGCTTATAAAAACCATAATATATTTATATAGTTAATCAATCGAGCCCATCTATATATAGATGTTTATAGTGTTTTACAATAGATGTATATAGTGTTTAACGATTAGGTCCATCAAATAAAGCATTTCAACAATGATTTCACTGTTTCATAAAGATTTACGCATGACTTAAAAATATATTATTGATATGCCTAACTTAAGATCAGGATGCTTTTATAGTTTACAGCATCTTTTAAAAGTTTAACTACCAAGTTATAAATTAATTATCAACCGGATTGATTAAAAGTAAAGGCAGCTTTCAATATATTTTAGTAATATAACAGAATTAACAAAGTTACCCAATAAATAATTCGTTAGACAGAAAATGAATTTTTATAAGGGATGCCCAACTAATTATGACGCATATTAAATTAAAAAATAATAACAAACGTAAATAAAGCGTATATTAAAAAAAATTCGTTTTATTCTTTCCTTCTTATTGATAACTTATTTAAACTAATCTCTTTATATGTGCTTATTTAATCACAATGATTTAAGTTTAAAAGTAAAAACTGTTTTCTGTGAAAACATGATGATAATTATTTTATTCTGTTTTTCGGAAGAGCTTCAATTCGGTTGCCAGATACCACTTTTTACCATTATTATGGTGAGTTGTCCCCAACTAAAAGACTTCGTTGTGAACAGCAGCTCATAATGAGAGACCTTCCCCCCAATCAAGTCTCCCTTCACTTCAAATGAAGAGAAATTTATGGAGAGAGAGAGTTTTGTTCAAATAACGGGATATGCTTGTACGAGTTTACAATTACATCATTATTGCTCTGCATTACGCAGTATATGCGGCTTAATAATATTTCACCGCTTAAAGTATAGGGAAACCTGTATTCGATATGAAGGGCTTTCATATCGTTCAGTACTATTTTTGTTCCCACTTTACAACCGGTTGGTAAGTCCTCTTTAAACACGTCTAGAATACAATCAAAAGCACGCACAAAGAGTTCATCGTTAGCTACATTATTAAACACAAGTTTATAAACACGCTTTTCCAATCGAGGGTTTATTTCTACCGACTCGAGCTTTTCAATCGTGAACTCACTCAACATAGCGGCAATTGAAATAATCTTCTAAATCGTTACGACAACTGCGCGTTATATAAAGAAATAGTTCTTCAGGGTGAACGGTGTAGGTGAGCTCAGCCTTGTACCGATCAATTGCTTTATACCAAAGTTTTATAAGAAACACCAAATAATTGTCCCCTAGCGCAATTGGAAAGCTTTTCACCCCACCTTAGACCCACAGTTTAACATTAGAAAATTCTGAAACCTGACTCAGTGCCAAAAGTTTTATAAAAAGGATTCTTTTTCATGAACTATACGAATCACCAAATAATTTTCAAAGGAGAATACGAGCATTAAATCTGTTGGTGAAAATATATATATGTTACTCGTCCGGTCCCGTTATAGCGGATTGGTACACGTCATAGCTCCACCCAGCTACATCGGCAGCCAATCACTACGAACATCTGGTCTTTTGGGGCGGAGCTTGGCGATTGTGCATATAAAAGGGGATATTTTCAGTTTGGAGTAACAGTAGCTATTTTCGCGTCAGTGAATAATCATTCCCTCCACCATGGACCTGTACGTCTCCCCAGACTTGTATGAAGAGAGTGATACTGCAGCATTAACGACAATTAGCCTATTTAATGCGGTTGACCGTGATGAATTATTTACAACGCAAACCGTAGAAGACATGTGCAGTGACGCTCCTTACAATCCGACGCAAGGGACTACCATAGAAATGTAAGTGTCTATAATTAGAATTTATATATGGATGGGGTGTAGTATCTCGTCAAATAGATACTCGCCAAAAATGTCAATCAATGTTATTTTGTTACCCCATTATGCTAAAATCGAAATTTTTATGGCGTTCATTCCTCGAACCAAAGATATCTTCACATAATGGGGATCTGTCTGTATACTCTGTATATGTTTTAAAAGCCTTATTCCTTTAAGGTCCGATGAGGATTTGACACGTGTTATACAATCTTTTGAAGAATCTCGGAATACGGGGGATATACTGAACAGTCAACAATGTCGCGCATCCTCCACCATGGACCTGTACGTCTCCCCGGAATTGTATGAAGAACGTGATACTGCAGCATTAACCGCAATTAGTCTTTTCAATGCGATTGACCGTGGCGAATTATTTTCAACGCAAACCGTAGAAGATATTTGCAGTGACGCTCCTTACAACCCGACGCAAGGGACTACCATAGAAATGTAAGTGTCTATAATTAGAATTTATATATGGATGGGGTGTAGTATCTCGTCAAATAGATACTCGCCAAAAATGTCAATTAATGTTATTTGGTTACCCCATTATCTAAAATCGAAATTTTTATGGCGTTCATTCCTCGAACCAAAGATATCTTCACATAATGGGGATCTGTCTGTATACTCTGTATATGTTTTAAAAGCCTTATTCCTTTAAGGTCCGATGAGGATTTGACACGTGTTATACAATCTTTTGAAGAATCTCGGAATAGGGAGGATATACTGATCAGTCAACAATGTCACACCGAAATAATGTAAGTGTTTTTCGATCTTTTTGGGATAAGAAGACACAATATATTTTCATAAATTTATTAAATGAAAGAAATCAGTACAATAAACAGCTACAGAATATATCGTTACAAATATACGAACAAAAACATTATAATATACAACGAGTACGTACAATTGGAAAACGGTTTTTTATCTGTCTGCATACCATTTCATCGTTTCGGCGAGTGTGACACGGGTCAAATAAATTTTAAAAATTTCTTTATCATTTGACATATGCATGAGAAATGAGACGCAGTACATTCCGCAAACATTAGTAAAATATCCTTGCATGCGAAATGGGGTCCACACAACTTCGGGAATATGAAACTGAGCGAGAAATTTTACAATAATAGGGTCACTCCAGGGTTGAGTACCGAGTGAATCAAAATAGTACAGGCGCTGTCTATTTTTAAAATAGACAGCGATCCAGTGAATCCCTTCATTACCGATGATGTCTGTGTTCGACTACCGCATTCTCGCGTACTTGGCAAACTCAATGTTTCGCAAACACGCCGATAAATTTGGAACGTGTGACTCGCTCCATTACTTTCTGAAGTGTATTAGCATCCATTTTAAAAGTCAGTGATAACGCTTCTAAATCTATCTACTTCTATTAGGGCTTGCGATTCGAGATATACTAGTACACTAATAGGAGCGTCTATAGGCTTGGCGAATTCCAGCCGCACTGAGATGTTTCCGCTCTGCTGTGGGGTTAAATGGGTATTTACGCTAGCAGATAAGTCAGGTGTAATGTCAAACGGGTAAAGGTTAAATTGATCAATGAATTCTTCCTGCGTTACCCCATTACCAAGCTCATCACAATCACCTGCAATATGGGTCAGATTACTATAGGCTCTGGCACAAAGCGGTAACAGCGTCTGATGAATAGTCCGTACCCATTGTTCCACCCAAAGCAGTGCCATTAACGTATAGAGTTATATTTTTAAGTCCGAAATTCTCGAATTTAAAGGCACTCTTTTTATATTTCCATTCACCGAAGCGTGGTCCTGCATGCCGATTAATATCCTTTTAGGAAGATTTCCCAGGGCAATGTTTTCTATCTGCTTCGATGCCAACCCTGCAGGAACCGTATATAGTTTGATCTGCACTCTGTTAATAGGATATTTCACTGTAGCGTTTAGTAAATTTTTCTCAATTTCTAGTTGTTTTGGTGAACTTAATTTCACTCGCCGTACGCGGAGGTATGTGTCCATAATGTGAACCACAACGGACTTTGCACCCTCTTCTTGATTCACATCCAGATTTAAGCAGATCTCAGGACTCGTGCGGGTGAGCTTTATTTTCATATCCACCCCGTTCACAAGCAACTTCTCCTGGAAAGTGAAATCTGTGTGCAACCGTCCAAAACACTCGTATATTTTCTTTTTAGAATTTTTAAATTTGTCCTTTATACTATTTTCATCTTTAGTTTGATAATATCCCTCCGCACTTAAAAAGGTAGCCTTCGCTTCTTTGGAAAAGTTGAGGACATTTTCCAAATAGGCTCGTAGATGATAGTACCCCGTGCCTGCCGATATGTTGGTCTGATTTAAATATACGTCACACTGGTTGAATATGGCGTGCAGAAAGTTTGTTTCAGGGTATACAGCATATTTGTCATCGCAGACCGTTCCATCAGAATGGGCTATACGTAGCTTAGCGTACATGTGCACACAGCTTGGATAAAAAAGTAAGGACCTGAGCTGGGTATCACGAATTCTATAGGTGCACTCGGGGAACTAATTGTGTTTAAAAGGTTAATTGTAATAAAGTCACTGTGCTCAATAGAAACTTGGGTTGGCGGGAGCTCAAAAAAGGACAGCTCCGATTTACAGCATTGTGAACTACATGGGTGGATGAAGCGTGCCATGGCGAAATAGTGACTCCTCTCTCGACAAGTGGTAAACAAACTATGATTTATGAGATCAATATCCTTAGCTTATATCAGTCAAAAAAGTGGTCAACCATAGGTTTCATTCGCTTACAGCATTTCTTTTTTGATAGCCTTTTACGTTTAATACCACGTGACCCCTTCTTCTTCCGGGGAGTCCTCTTCTTCTTCCCGCCACCACGCATTTTTCTCTTTGCATCTTTGATGATTTCGTTCCGTGTACGCTTTAAATGTTTTTTTAGAGCTTCTTTAGGTTTAGCCCCGGCCAATATGTCTTCTGCAGTGTTAAGGCCTGATTGTAGCGCTTTCCTTCCAAGGTATCTGGCACCCCTCTTCAGCAAAGGAACAGCCGTACGTAGTATGGATGAAAAAATGGATCCAAGTCCACTACCGCGCTGGTATCGCACCCCTCGATAGACGGTGAAAGGCTTTCTATCCATTATAACTCAGTGCGTCGAAAGTGTAGCTTCACTGATAAGCTCCCGTTACCGAATGGGAAGTTTTCGCCCTCAATCGTTCTTATATATATTGTGATATTGGTTATTAAATTAGTTGCGACATTCACATAATGGGGTCTGTCATATGTAATACTCAAACTCCTTCCTCTATGGTTGGGGATGTGAGCAATGCGCAGCAGGCGTGCCTGGGTATCCCCAACAAACTGGTGCTCCACTATATTACTGTAAATATAGCACATGTCTGGGGACCTTTCAGCCAATTTCTCCATCTTCAATTGATACATTAATCTGGACAAGTTATACTGTGTCTCGTGAAATGTGTCTCTTTGGAAGGCTGCGCTATATCGGCCATTGGCTAGAATTTTGAACTTTCTATGTTCTTTAAGACGTCTGTTAGTCTTTGATTTTAGGATTAGTGTATGTGCAGGGTTGTTTACGATTTCATATACTAAATCATTCGTAAGGTTTGAGTTTCTTAAACTTACGTTTAAGCCTCTCACAACATCCTCGGCCGAACCATATTGACCCGGCCCTAGTCTTACTTCTGTACTGTAATACCGTGCAATCTTAGTCCGAGCGATACGCATAGTTTCATCCATAGCTACCCCAGCTTTTTCACACTCGTCAATGTCTCTAAGAATCGTAAAAACGGTTTCTTTATGTTCAATATTTAAAAAGACGGTGTCCAGCTGAATTTCGCATATCCCCACCTCATACGAATCACGACCCAATTCAATGTGCCCATGGAGTTCTGTTACAAAGTTGGCTAGTGTGTTGTTAGGGTGTACAGACAGGGACGAGGAGGACGGGAGTGTGACGTAGAAATGGTTAGGAGCCATGTTGCATACTATTTAAGCTTCATTATTGCATCAGCTTTTATATAGGTGTTGAAGCTTTCTGGGTACCCTAGCCATTTCACCAGGTACATTTTTCTCCTTCCTGAACCTTTGCTTCCTAAAATTTTCTCAATTTTAAACATTTTTTTCTAAATTAAACGCAACTTTCTGCAATTCCTCGCGGTAAAAGCCTCCTGAGATTTCTTCCCCATTCAAATCTTCAATGTAATACATCATTATCTCACCTTTAGGTCTCACAGCCCTAACTTTAAAAATCTCGCGTGTCCATCCTTGCTCAAAACCCTTTGCGAATTTATTCCCCGAACGCGACAGCCTTACATAATCATTGATTTTGAAGCGCGTAGAGTGTGGATGGGGTGTTGCCCCAATCGTGCGATGGTGTGAGCGGTTGTAGGATGATGCCAATGATTCCAGAATGTCTAGAAATCTGTATGTGTTTTTATGTGTAAAATAACGATGCATGCGTTCCTTTATGGTGCGCTGGACTCTTTCAGCTAAAGAAGTCTTATGTATAGAATTGGTTCTGTAATAGCTGATATTAAACTCTGTCAACATGTTCTGAAAAGCACGGCCTATAAATTCCTTCCCCATATCCGTACAAAAATAGCCAGGAACCCTGTTTTCTTTTAACATTAGCGTTTTGGTGGCTTTAGCAACTGATTCATTTTTCAGAGGAACTAGCCACAGATATCTAGAGAATACGTCTATTATGAATAGAATGTAGCGGTAACCATCGTTATACACAGAATATCTTTGCATGTCTGTTAAATCTGCTTGCCAAATAGAATCAATCGAGGAAGCCGTTGTCTTGGCTGTTTTAAACCTTTTTCTCACAGGCTTATGAAGCGTATAAGCGTCCTGCTCCCTCAAAAATCTTTCAACATCTTTTTTCCTACTCCGTAAACACTTCTGTACAGTCTATCTACGCCGCCGTAAGAGGATGGGGTAGAAATGTCATAATAGCGTTTAGTTAATACGTTAGCCATTTGCGTATTTTAGAGGCACGTGGGTAGGGTTGGTTTAACTCTTCTTGCTCCTCTTCAAAGGTGTTACCGCCGGGGGTGACGGCGCCTTCAATTGTGTCACAGGCGTTGCATGTTCCAAGTCTTTTAACCTGTTCAGATTTCCTATCAACGTTTTAGGGACATTTATTTGTTGTAGTCTTGCTTTAATATGCTTCCATCCTGATGGTGATGGCCTATCCCACTTTCTCACCAGATCATGGACAATGTCTACGATATTCGATCCCTGTACCTTTGATCCTTCCACAATGATCTCGCCTGTATCGGTCCATTGTATGGCGGGATCCTCATTCAATAGATTATAAAGACTTAAGCCTTTACTCCTCAATGTAAGTGGGAGGGTATTTTTTAATACATGTTCGATATGTTGTGTGGCTAATCTTTTTGGTTGGTCAGCTGTGTCGTCGGGTACAGATCCTATGTCGCCATCGTCCCCCGTGCTGTGCCTAATAACCACAGGAATCTCTGTAGGGCTCTTATAATTTTCGTACTCGTTAAGAAATTTCTGCAGAGCTTCTTGGTATAAGATTCTTTTCTCATCAGGTGTTTTTTCACTGTTTAATAGGGCTAACAATTCGCTTTCCATTCTTTTAAGTCTGCTTTTACGGGGATCTAGATACGTGTCTGGATTCCTTTGCAGTGAGGCGTACACCTCGTGGGGAATCACTACCACTTTCTTCATTATATTAATCTAGTCAGTAAAGGACCCAAAACTGAAAATAAGATGGGAAGAAATGACCCTCCTGTTTGTACAATAATTCGTTTTTTCTTCGCTACAGTTTGGCTTTTACGAGCGAGTGCACGTATTATGTTCTTGTAGCGGCGTAGGCGAGCCTTCTGATGGGTTTTCATTGATACATTGCAATTTATAACGTTAAGACAGATTTCACAGATGCATTTTAAAAAGTCGGCATCGATATTTTTAATAAACATCTGCTGCATTGCCCGAGGCAGTCGATGATAGATTTTTATTAATTCACTGTATTTCTTTAGTCTCTTTGTCATTCTGGAATATACACCGTTTCAGGCTCGTTTGGAAATATGTTCGTTCGCAGAAGCACTCTAAACGTGTTTCGCGGATGAAGGTCGCAAAGCAAATATCCGTAACGCGTGCTTGTAGCTTCTTTATAAACTTCCAAAAACTCCTTACGCTGATTCGGGAACATTTGATTGGCTAATACCCCAATTTGTGATACATCTCTACGTTGCGCGAATAAGACTAGATATTGCGTATTTAACGACACATCGCGCATGTATCTATTTTTGAAAAATAGATTCTGATTGATGAAGAACACGCTTATGTTAAGATGGTGGGAGAATACTGTAAATGTCTCGGCAAACGTTTTATCCATTTCCAACATGAGATCGTCAATTACAATGATTGTATGTTCATTTCCCTTTAACGAATTAACGTCATATACGCCTTTGTGGAACAAAATATCATCTTGGTACTCGTTGAACACTGATTGATACGTCGAATAGCACCATATAACTTTATGCACAAATTTCGAGAACATCTCCCCCTTTTCTTTAATGATTTTAAGCATAAACACAGTTTTACCACATCCTGTAGGTCCAGATATAATACATGTGGATGGGCTCGTGAATCTGAATTTTTCTACAGACTCCATTTCTAACACGTCACACTCCTAAGTGGGTCATTTACAAAATATTACAAATTTTGAGTGCTGTTCCTTATATTTCTTCTCCCACAGAACCGTGAATGATGATGAGGTAGAGCAGCCCATCATTACGGATGACCTCGACGACAGTGTAGTTGTGATCTCCTCCCCTGAACCCTCACCAGCGATACCGGTAACACGTCCAAAGCGGAGGTATGAGACCCCCGCGTCAGGTATAAAGCGCCCGAAATACGCATCTGTTGCAGCGGTAATAGATCCCCAACCCTCAACCTCTTACGCAACAACACCCCCAGCAGCACCTAATATATCCCCTTATTCATCCGCCGCCCCCCGTTCTGTTAAGTCTACAATAATAGAGCCCCAACCATCAACCTCCTGCGCAACATACCCCCCATCAGCAGCACCTTCCGCTAATATACCCCCTAATTCATCCGCCGCCCCCCGTTCTGTTGAGGATGGTATAACGCTGGAATTGGTGCGATCCGCAGCCCCCACCCCAGCCTTGACTAGAAATCGGTATAGAGTCAGGGTCGACCCTAGAGTCATGTATAGCAGTGGAATTGAGCGCGGACTACGCCGGGTTGTAGAGCGTATTATAGAGTTTGCTCTTCAGAATCGCGACGAGCGTGAAGTCAGGACGAGTCTGTCCTTTGGATTCGGGTCAGATGACGGTGATGTAGACGATTATTGGGTGATAGTGCCATTTAGACGTTTGGCGGCTGAAGATGTAGAATATATATTAGGGCGTATAATGCAAGCCGCCCAAAGTAGTATAGCCTTCAATATGGACAACTTCACGGTAAATATTGACCATGTATACGTGTTGCGGGTCATAGTGCCATACCGTATACTCTTAACTTTAATTCTCAAGCTATTTATAGACGGCATATAAACGTCGATCGTGGTTGCGGCTTTATAGCAGTACTCTTAGCACGTATGTTTACTGTACAAAATACACGAACTCAAAAAATTTGGTTGCCTACAGTCGTGGAGCGTGCCCGTAAACTAGCTGTAGACTGTGAACTTGAATTTGACTGTAATATGGGTCCTGAAGAGCTGAGAAGGGTAGAACAGGAAATGAATGTCCGCATAGTTGTGTTTGGGTTGGATGATCGTCGTAGGACTGTGTATGTTTTTAAAAGCTGTGTGAGAGATCGTACAAGGCCCCTACTTATTTTAGGATTGTCAGGGACAACGTACCTCCCCATCCGTAATATAAGGTGGCTTTACGCGAGTTATGACAAAAGTCGAAAATATGGGAGACATCATGATTTGTGTAAGGGGTGCCTCGAGTTTGCGGATGATATAGTGAGACATTGTAAAGAATGTCACATGGTATGTGAGCAGTGTAAAAGCACCAAATGTGAAAGCCGTGTAGTTGAAGCTGAGAAGAGAGACTGTGATGTGTGTAGACGCACATTTTTCAATAATAGCTGTTTTGATTTCCATAAATCAATTGGCACGTGCAGGAAAATGAGAATCTGTGAATGTGGTATGTTTCACACAATGGATAATTGGGGAAAATTTAAGCACAAGTGTGACGTAATTCACTGTCCTACATGCCAGGAGGAATATAAGGCGGATGGAGTAAAGCATGTATGTTATATGAAAGATGCTAAGCCTAAAAATAACCCTTGTATAACTGTATACTACGATATAGAAACATATACGAACGCTGAAACCAAAGAGGTAATTCCACATTTACTTGTGAGCCAGACTATCTGTGATGAGTGTATGGATATCGAATGTGACGAGTGCCCCAAATGTGGTAAACGGACAAACGTTTTTAAAACGAATGTCAGCGATAGTCCTGTGAAACTATTTGTGTCCTATATTGTCAAGTTAGCCGACAAGTTCAAAAAAATGACTGTGTATATTCTCGCCCATAACGGGGCAAAGTTTGACACGCAGTTCCTTTATAAGGAGTTGCTTGAACACGAATCCTCTGAGATATTTACAGGTGATCCATTGAAAAGAGGCAACAAATTAATACAGATGCAGATAAGAGGCAATGTACAATTTAAAGATACTTTATTATTCACACCTTGTAAATTAGCAAAGCTACCCAAGGTGATGGGAGTAGCAGCTGAAGTTTCCAAAGGATACTTCCCATACACTTTCCTCACCAGCGAGACTTTAAACTACGTAGGCCCACCACCCCACAAACATTATTTTGACTGTATGGATGAACGTGAAGACTTTGATCGATACTACGACAGTTTTAATGAAAGTAACCCTTATAATATAGCTGATGAATGTGAGCGTTATTGCGTGAATGATGTGCGCGTGCTTAGAGTATGTTTCCAGGCCTTTAGAAGGATGTACATAGCCCGTTTCAAATGCGATCCACTGCAAGTCGCAACCACCATCGCATCATTATGTTTTTCGGTGTTCAAGAATAACTTCATGGCGAAAGACACCTTAGCCATTATTCACCGAAACAATCCCCGTAGTTACGGGCACAAGGCTATTTACTGGCTTATACACCTACAGCAACAGACAGGTGTATACATAAAGCACGCCCGCAACACGGGTGAAGTACCCATTAAGATTAATGGACGTGTTTTTTGGGTTGATGGGTTAAGTGAAAACCGTGTCACTGGTGTGAAGACTGTGTACTCCTTTAACGGTTGCTGGTGGCATGGATGCCCCCATCCTGAGTGCGGAATCACCGGAGATATCCACGGTAGGTCTCCTGCCGACTGTCTTGCATCGACCCGCACCCGCGATCAACTTATAGGATCACAGTTCACTCACAAAGTCTTGTGGGAGCATGAATATGATGCACGGATGGAGACAGACGAGGTGTACCGTGAGGAAATAAAAGCGATCAAGCGTTCAATGGTACTGGATCCTCAAATGTGGTGATAGCTTGTTTGGAGGACGTACAAATCCTTTCAGACTATACTTCCCACCTACGGAGGGCGTGAAGCTCCATTACTACGATTTCTGTTCTGTATACCCATACGTGATGAAGAGCAATCCGTACCCCGTGGGCGCTCCTGAGAAACTGGTGGGACCTAGCCTACCCTCCATCAATGAATTTTCAAAAAATTTGAATGATCGTTACTTTGGGCTCTCTTTCGTAGACGTACTCCCCCCACGCAATTTATGGATGCCGATCTTACCTGTCGTTATCGACGACAAGCTCATGTTTCCCCTGTGCGTGAAGTGCGCGGAAGAGGATAACGGCGAATGTAACCATATACCCCACCAGCGTAAGATCAGAGGCGTATATACAAGTCCTGAGTTGGCCCTAGCCGTGCGCCATGGTTATAGAATACTGAAGATACATGAGGTGTGGAGGTTTCAGAAGCTACCCAACCTTTTCACACCATATATAAACACCTTTTTGAAGGATAAGGTTGAGGCATCAGGGTATCCGCGAGGAGTTGATACCGAAGATGAAAAGTCTGCCTATATTCAACGTTACCGCGACCGCGAAGGTATACAACTTGATCGTGTCCAAATTGTAAAGAATCCTGGCAAGCGCTTTAGTGCAAAGTTGTGTCTAAACAGTCTATGGGGAAAATTTGCGCAGAATACCGGCAGAGGGAGCATTCATTTGGCACAAAGTTATAGCGATGTCTGGGATTATGCCAATGCCCCCGATAAAGAGGTCATGGAGATCGTAAATGTAGGTAATACTTACGTAATAAAGTACAACAACACTGAATTTGCCACAGATACCTCAAGGGTTACAAACATACCTGTGGCCAGCTTCACAACAGCCTAAGCCCGTATAAAACTTTGGGGTCTATTGCATTCTCTTGGGCGGAGAGTATTGTATGCCGATACAGATAGCGTGATATTCACAGAGAGGGAGGGTGAATACATGCCCACTATTGGGGAGTTCCTCGGCGAGCTCACTGATGAGATCAAGGATGAGTATGGGGACAACGCATACGCCGACTCTTTTGCCTCAACAGGACCTAAGACTTATGGGGTACGGGTCAGGGTGGGGAGGAAATGAAATATATCGTGAAGGCAAAGGGTATTACGCTCAACCATGCGAATCGGGAGGTTGTTAACTTTGAGTCGTTGAAGGATCTAGTATGTTTGGACGATGATGAACAACCTCCCCAACTAATTGTAGGCACCCACAATTTTCGGGCGCAGAAGCTGGGGGGCGTGAAGGAACTTAGGGGTACGATGGTGTGCCGTAACACCTATAGGAAACGTTACCAGTTACCTGGTACCTATGATACCTTACCCTTTGGATACCAATGATGCTTCTAACTCACACGTCTTGTATATAATCGTATCTATTTGTAAATATATATATATATATATATATATATATATAAATATATATATATATATATATAACTTGACTATCTCGTTTATTAAATCGTATTTGTAAATATATATAACTTGAATATCTCGTTTATTAAATAAATCATGTTTCAAATAGCGTTTCACTTTCTCCTTTGTGTGTGTGTGTGTGTGTGTGTGTGTAGGTGAAAGTTCTAAGCTCCGCCCACTGTAAGACCGTGAGTCATGCTACTATCTGGGAATCCCTGCGTGGTCAGTCGACCGCAGTAAGCCCGAGAGATCAGACGTGTATTCAGATCAGACGTATTCAAATGGCTACCTTTAATATTGTTTGTACAACGTTTACGAAATGGTATTCAGTAAAGTGCCAGGATGTGGTGGATACCGAAAAACTTCCTATTCATCCCTCCTATGCCTCTTTTAAAAACACATTGGATTGTGCGAAGTTCCAAGATGTACAAATACTCTACGGATGTTCTGGTGAGACCGTTGAAGGCTTTCGTTGCACAGACGATGTGCTGAAGTATACTGCAGAGCTAAACTTTATAAAGTCTCACATACACCGTGAAGTAAAAGAAACAACGCGTGCAGAAGAGAAGCAGCAGGTATGGATAATGAGTCTTGCTGATGGGTGGTGTGACAAGCGGTATTACGTCATGCTACACCATGTCGATTACTCATACCCTACGACTGAAAATGTGAATCTCGTGATCATGGACAATCTTAAGTATTTTTATCACTATATTAACGTATATCATGATGAGGTTCGTAGTGAGGTTGTGGCTAGTGCCCTGCGTGAATTTTTAACAGAGTTTAGAGACGAGTATCGTTTGATGGGCAGAAAGGAAAAATATGAAATGTTCCTCTCAAATAGTGCGCCGGAGTGTGGAGATGTTTAGTAAAACATAAAATGTTCCTAGTTCTTACCTAAACTGTCTGGTGCGTAGGCTGGTAGTGATATTCTTGTACCGAAATATGTACAACAATTCGACTCGCGGTCATACGAACAAGCCCATTCACGTATCATCGAGTCAGCCGCCCGTCGAACCATTCCTGCCTACCTGCGTGCTCACACGGCTCATAGTTATCTCAGAGCTTGAGCCGAGTGGACGTGCGCTCCTCGAATACGATGGAACTTCCTTTGAGCAGCATTCTCAACGCCTCGTACGATGTGTCCGTGACGAAATCGTTGCGCGTGTTCAGGCGTAATTCCGGTACCATTAGCTATGTACTGGAAACGGAATGTAGACCGACAAACAAACGGGTTTATTTAAGTATCGAGGAGATGAATAGAATCTTTGTGATAGTTGAGAAGTGGAGTGAAGATCGTTATAAAATACCTGCTAACGTAGGTACAAGAAGAGAGCAGATTAGTGACGCACCCTCATACGCCGTTGTATGTACGTTGTGTATAAATAACGATCGGCCGTGCATTGATATACGGCTGATGTGGAAGAATGCTTCTGATAATAACGCTCTTATTCCTACGCGAAACCGTTTCATCCTCGACAGAATGTTTGAAATCGTCGGATTCCGTAAGCTGAAACCTATATTAGACGCGCGTGTTACGGACATGCTTTATTTTGATACAGTACTTGAATACGCCTACACCGCTCTGCTCGATGGGTTTACCGAGTGTAGGACTGGTGAGAATGGTCTAGAGCTGGACGTTTATTTAAAAAGTTTAGACTCTTTGAAATACCATGAACTTTGGTACAAAGCAATTGATCGGTACAAGGCTGAGCTCACCTACACCGTTCACCCTGAAGAACTATTTCTTTATATAACGCGCAGTTGTCGTAACGATTTAGAAGATTATTTCAATTGCCGCTATGTTGAGTGAGTTCACGATTGAAAAGCTCGAGTCGGTAGAAATAAACCCTCGATTGGAAAAGCGTGTTTATAAACTTGTATTTAATAATGTAGCTAACGATGAACTCTTTGTGCGTGCTTTTGATTGTATTCTAGACGTGTTTAAAGAGGACTTACCTACCGGTTGTAAAGTGGGGACAAAAATAGTACTGAACGATATGAAAGCCCTTCATATCGAATACAGGTTTCCCTATACTTTAAGCGGTGAAATATTATTAAACCGCATATACTGCGTAATGCAGAGCAATAATGATGTAATTGTAAACTCGATTAAGACCGAGTTTAGTATTTTGAAAAAAAAGTGAATTGTATTTATATTTTGCTTGACATTTCTCCTGTACTGATTATACGCATATTTCTATTGATTTGTGTTTATATATATATATTCTGCGTGATATTTCTCCTGTACTGTTATGTACATATTTCTATTGAAGTGTATATTTATTTGAAATGTATATTTTATTTTATATATATCCATAATTGTGTGTATATATTTCCTGTACTGTTATATGCATATTCCTCAAATGTATATTTATTTTTATATATTTATAATAACAGAATGATGCAATGTTGTTTTACTTAATTGTTATGCCTTCTACTACCGGTATTCGAAATATAATAATGTATACAATGGTATTGCGGTATCTGGCAATATTTAAGCCTTCTAAGCCAACTGGCTGATTAGGAGTCTATAATAGTGTATACAATGGTATCTGGCAACTCTGTCTTCGATTAAATGAATACATGGCGCTATCTGGCAACTCAAGCCATTTACAGCCAACTGGCTGATTAGGCGTATATAATAATAATGTATACAATAATACTGCTAAAAAGAGGTATCTGACAACTCAAGCCATTTACAGCCAACTGGCTGATTAGGAGTCTATAATAATGTATACAATGGTATCGCGGTATCTGGCAACTCAAGCCATTTACGCCAACTGGCTGATTAGGAGCCTATAAAACAACGCCTACTCGGCTGAAGTCTTAATGTGCACTTGGCTCCTGCCAGGTGAACCCCTCTCCTCCTCCTTTCTCTCCTCCTTCTTTATCTTGGGGGATAACGCCGCCTCCAAGTTTCATGACCCCCCTTGTTGCTCCTGCAGTATCCCCCCTTTGGGGAAATTTCTTTCTTTTTTCTTTTTTTTTGCAACCCCGCCCCCCTTTGCAACAACCCCCACCCCTTTGCAACATTACATAATAACCTGCAACATTCTTGCACTCTCCCCTTTTTCGGCTATACTACTGGCTTTCAGCTAGTCGGATACTATCGCTGCGTCTCTATTTACTATTTCATTAATGGATGTGGGATTGCTGTTTGAGTGTATTAGGGAGGTGTTAAATTATCCGCATATTGGAAGCCTTTCCCGTTATGAATATGAGAGTTATGAAAGTCATTTATATAGCTAAAAAATAAATAGTAAGGGACCCAAAATGCTTCCTTGTGGAACGCCATGTGTAATTTTTAATTCGGCGGTGATAATGTTATTTTGTTTCATACATTGACTTCTGTTGCAGAGATATGATTCGAACCGATTTAATGCAACATCCTTTATGTTATAATCGGATAATTTAGTGATAAGTATGTCGTGGGAGATTGTATCAAAGGTTTTTGATAGATCTATAAGCAAGATGACAGAAGACTCTTTATTATTAAGGTTTTTATATAATACGTCTGATACGGCTGAAATCTCGTCGTTTGTTTCATAGCCCTCTCTAAAACCAAACTGATACTTAGATATAAGACCATATTCTTCTGAATATTTGGAGAGCTGCGAGTACACAAGTTTTTCGCATATCTTTCGTAGTGTAGGTAAAATGGGTATAAGTCGATAATTCGAAAATCGTGATTTGTCTCCTGATTTGAATATTGTTGTGCATCTTTACCACAGAAGCTCAAAACAGTCAGCTAATATTATTTTCAAACTGAAAAGTGAACCAGTAGAACAAGTACAAGAATTTAAATAGTTTGGTCAAATTATCACCATTTCCTTGAGTGATGACTCAGACATATGAAAAAAGTATCGAATTTTCTGTGCTAAAGCAAACATGATTATGAGGAAATTCAGATCCTGCACAAGCGAAACTAAACACACTTCGTACTTTCTGCATTAATATTTATGGACAGTATCTTTGAGCTAATTAAGTATAAAGTTCTAAAACCCTAAATTTGCTTTATAACAGACATTTTAGACTGCTGCATAAATTACCTCCAAGATGCTCAACTTCGCAAATGTTTGCTAACCATAATGTCCCAAGCCTCTCAGAGGTAACAAGATGTGTTTAGTACAGCCTAATGCAAAAAATTAAAAACTCAGACAACCCATTTATCCAAGCTCTTCATCAGTTCTGTCATATGTCATCTAAACTATGGGTTTCCTGGCATGAAAATGTTTGTCTGTACACAGAGAAAAATATTTTGTTAACTCAAAACAAAAATATGTTTCTCAACAAAATTTTTGTTTTATTTTTAAGCACATACACTTTTGCTTCGTGTTACAAAATGAATTTTGTTAACAGTAATTTGCTGTTGTAAACGAATATTTAGTTGACGGAGCAAATCTGCGTATGTTTGTTTTAACCAATAACAGTTGTTTAAATTAAATAATTTTAATTTTAGAGTTACTAAAATGTCTAATTTACTTCGCTAATTTTTTTTTGAAGTTATAATTTCTTCACTATATATTCACTTATCAGTGTTGGGCACTAAAGCGTTAATCCGATAACAGTTAATTAACGAAGTTAACTTTTTTTAACGGACTATTAACGGAAGTTAATTTCCATTTATCGTTATCGGACCAGTTAACTTCCGATAACTCGATATTTAGTCTGTTAAAGTCCGCGAATGAATTCAAACCGCCATAACGTCAGTCTGCCAATTCCGTCCTCTGCCGCAGTGGAACGGCTCTTCTCTCTCGGCAAGGACATCCTGAGGCCCAAGAGGTCAAGACTGGCAGTTGGGCCTAACTTTGAGAAGCTGGTCTTTCTGAAGGGCAACCAGCACATTGTGTCATAGTCTTTAATAAATGTGCCTAAAATTTAATTTTACCTTTCAGTTCCCGCCATAATAATTCTCTGGTAAATTAAAATTTAGTTAATGGTTAGTGGTTACAAGGGTTTCAAAACATGTAATCAGTACATTTTTTATTAAAAATAAAAAAAAAGTTATTAAGTAAAAAAGTTGCAAAACTTGATAAAAATACAGTTAAATACCTATTTATTGTTGGATTTTGCAAAAATAAACATTTTCTATGGGTTTTAAAGCTTTTTTCCTTGATTTTTTTAAATGTTAGTAAAGAAATAGTTATCGTTAACTTCCGTTAACTTTGTAGTAAAATTATCGGATTATCGTTATCGGAGTTAAAAATTGGGGTTAACGTATTATCGTTATCGAAGTTAACTTTTTGGTTAACGGTGCCCACCACTGTCACTTATGCACATTATACATACAAAACATGAAGACATTTTACCTTAACCGCAGTCGAGCCAATCCCCGAGATACCTGCGCGTTTAACAAATTGGGTGCTTATAGTCTCGCTCTACATTGCAATTCTATTAAGTGATTTTTTTTTTTAAGTGAAAAATTATGTATTCTCATTTAAAAAATCTATATTTAAAAGAAAATAAAGAAATACACTTCTTTGAAACTAAAACAATGAATATTAACCCGTTATGAACGGGTGCATGTATGCATGCATATGTATATGGATACATTGGTTGTCGTTCGGAGATATAATTCATTGGTGTTTAAGGAGTATTCACAATAAAATTCTACAGTAGCAAAATGATTAAAAAAAATGATGTTGTAACTGATTAAAGCAATTATTATACTCTAAACATTTCTTTATTTGATCCAAACAAAAAGCGATCATCTAAATATGTTTTGTTGTTTTTTAATAACAGAGTTTTCTCTGTGTAGCTCCACTTTACATCGAGTGTTATTCTCCCCTTATTTGTGTATTTATTTTTAGTCTACTTTTTTTAAAGTTTTTTATTATCATCATATGCAATATGTGTTATTGTTTCGTCAATAAATTTTTCCATTTTCTTTATATATATATATATATATATATCTGTGTGTGTGTGTAATTGTGCGAAACAGTAAAAACACTGTCCACTAATGCATATTAAACTATGTATCTGTAGTTAACATAAAATGTTTCTCTTTTGAGAAATTGTATTTCAATAGTATTTAATGTACCAACATCTAACTAACGAAGTTGTTTATTAAAGGTAGCATTATAGCATAAGAAAACAGCCAAACCAGCGTTTTCCAAACACGGTACGTGCGCAAATGTAATTGAACTTTTCAAATCAATACCTGGTTGTCCCTCCTTTTTGCCACTCGTAGAATAACAGCAAGAAGACGTTTCCTGTAATCACAAATTAGACATTGACATCGAGTTCGAGAGATTTTTTACCACTCTTCTTTGCAGAATCCTTTCAACTGCGTAATGTTTATGGTTTTCTGATATGTACGGCTCCCTTCAGGTCTCCCCAAAGCATCTCGATCGGATTGAGGTTGGGACTTTGGCTGGGCCACCCAAGGACACGATGTATTCCTTTTCATTAACCAGGTCTTGGTTGAATTATTATTTGTATGCTTTGGGGTCATTATCGTGTTGTAGTACCCAGCCACGGCCAAGATGAAAATCGTGAACGGATGGAGCGGCAATTTTTTCCCCAAGTTTTGCTGATCCATATTTAGGAGAGAGAGAGAGATCACGAGATCACCGCGTGCTGACCTGTTGCATGGTAATGCAACCTTTTATTCTAGTGAAGTGAGCAGGAGTAGCTACGATTGAAATTTTGAAACTTTTCCGTTGTCAGTTTTCGACAGATGAGGCAGCGGAGTAATATCTGAAAAGCATTCAGACTATTCATGAACACTGATTAATTATTTATCATTTGATAAAGTTACAAGTGAAAATGTTCCAAATATCGCCAAGTAGATTTCATAACCAATTTCTTTTTTCTATCGTTGCCCTCATAGTAATATATATGCAATCGCTGAATGCAAGAATGCAATCGCTGAGCCCCTATACTGGATATGGAGACGATCACTAGACACGGGAGAAATACCGGGCATCCTGAAGAGCGCATAGTCCCAATCTACTGTATAAAGGAAGAGATCGATCCGAGGCCAAAAACTATAGGCCAGTGTCGCTTACATCTCATCTCACTAAAATATTTGAAAGAATAGTTATATAGAAAATCTATGACTTTTTGGAAACTCAGAAAAAATTCAATGATAACCAACACGGGTTTCGGTCAGGCAAATCATGCCTATCACAACTAATGGAACACTACAACAACATTATTGATGCATTTGAAAGTAATGAAAACTATGATGTACTATACACAGACTGCTAAAGCGTTCGACAAGTGTGACCACGGAATCATAATACATAAACTGAAATATATGGGAATAACAGGAAAAGTAGGGAAATGGATATATAATTTCCTTAGTGAGCGGCGGCAAGTCGTTACAGTACAAGGAGTATTTTCATCAGAATCAGAGGTCCTCAGCTCAGTACCACAAGGAACAGTATTAGCTCCATTACTCTTCATAATCATGCTAACTGACATAGATGAGGACGTTACCAGAGACAGCACAGTAACATCCTTTGTGGATGACACAAAGATCAGTAGAAAAATAAGAAATCCAGAAGACATAGGATCTCTACAAACCGACATAAACAGAATCTACAAGTGGACGAAAGACAACAATATGAAGTTTAACACCGAGAAATTTCAGCTATTACGGTACGGAAAAAGAGAAAACCTAAAATCCATGGAATATTATACCCCAAATGGACAGGAAATTCAGAGAAATTCCAGAGCAAAAGATTTAGGGGTTGTAATGACAGATGATGCGAAATTTGAAACACAAAATAAGATAGCAGTAAACAGAACAAAGAGAATAACGGGACAGATATTGAGAACCTTCAAACGAAGGGATAGGAATGTAATGATTCCTCTACTGAAAACCCTGATCATACCCAAATTGGAATACTGCTCGGTCCTAACATCCCCATATAAAAAAAAGACATTAGACAGCTGGAAGGGATCCAGAGAAACTTCACAACCAAGATCAATGGGTGCAAAGAACTAAATTACTGGGAAAGGTTACGCGAACTAGACCTATATTCACTGGAAAGGAGAAGAGAGAGAGATACACCATTATTTACACTTGGAAAATAATGGAGAAACTAGTCCCTAATCTTACTCTGAACCCTATAACTCCCCAAACAACGGTGGAAGGTAGAAACGGTAGACTATGTCGTATTTCCAGATTGAAGGCGAGACAGGGAACATCCTTAACCCTGAAAGAAAATAGTTTTGTAGTGAGAGAACCAAAACTGTTTAATCAGTTGCCCAAAAACCTAAGAAACACGAAGGGAGTTGCAGTGGACATCTTCAAAAGAAGACTAGACGCCTGGCTCAGAACAATCCCCGATGAGCCGGGCGTACCTGGCTATGTGAGGTGGAGAGCACAAGAATCCAACTCACTACTTCACCAGGCCAACTCGAGAGGAGGGGCGACAAGCTTGACCTTCGTGAAATGAGAAATCATCGCGCGAAACCTTTGTAAGGTTGTAAGGTAAGGTGTGTGTATATATATATATATATATATATATATATATATATATATATATTGTGAGTTAACCCCTTAACGACCAAAGTTTTTGTAGGGTTAAGTTATGAGTGCGTGCATTGGAAACGGTACATATTTGACCCAGTGGTCTAAAAGAGGTTAATTGATAGTGCATAGTGATATTTCTTTTTAAAAAGTAAAAATCGCGGCATATATCAAAAAAGTAAATAAAAACGAAGCGAAGGTTTAAGTTATTGATAGAAAACACTAAGGATAGTAACGTAATAGAAGTCCCTGATTTTCGTAGGGCCAATTTTGATAGTTTTGCGGATAGGATAGAGTAGTGGACTGGGATAACTTATTTATGGGTAATGAAACAAATTTGCATTGGGAGGCGTTTAAAGAAAGTTTTATGAATATTGAAAAGGAGTTTATTCCTCGTAGGCCCAAGCGCGCTAGAAATCATGGTAGGCCCAAGTGGTGGACTAGGGAAATAGGCGAGTTCATAAACGAGCGTAGCAAGCGTATAGACTTAATAAGCGCAATGGCACGGCAGCTAACTTTAATAGATATATCGAGCTTAGACGTCAGGCTAAAAGATCAGTTAGAAATGCTAAGCGTAATTTAGATAGGCCCTCTAGTGGATGTTAACGGCGCTTTGGCTTCTGACGCTCAGGCGATGGCGGGTATTTTCAATAACTTTTTTGCGACAGTTTTTACCGTAGAAGACGTAAATAATGTCCCCGACGTGGACGATATCGTCCATTTAGTAGCGAGACTATTTTGGATGAAATAACTGTTTTCGAGGGTGAGATTGCGCATTATATCGATAGGCTAAAAGTTAGCAAGGCTCCAGGCCCTGACGCTTTTTATCCCAGACATTCGAAAGACGTTATCGTAGGCCCCTTAACGAAGATTTTTAATCAGTCACTCGAAACGGGGATTATTCTTGAAGACTTCAAATTAGCTAACGTCACGCCTATTTTTAATAAAGGCGACCGCACAGTAGCTAGCAATTATAAGCCCATTAGCTTAACGTCAATTGTCGGTAAACTTTTAGAATCTGTAGTTTGGGATCGTATCATCGATCACTTAGAAAGTAGAGATTTGATTAATAGTAGTCAGCATGGGTTTCGACGCCATAGATCTTGTTTAACTAATTTGTTAGAATTTTATAACGAAATAGTGCGCGAATACGATAAACATAGAGCGGCTGACGTTATTTATTTAGATTTTAAAAAGGCGTTCGATACAGTTCCGCATAGAAGATTAATTGCGAAGGTTAAAGCGCACGGTATACGCGGTCAGGTAGCTAACTGGTTAGAGGAATGGCTTCATGCTAGGAGACAGAGGGTCGTTGTTAATGGTAGTGAATCGGGGTGGTTTGATGTAGGTAGCGGTGTCCCACAGGGGTTCAGTGTTAGGCCCATTGCTATTCGTAATTTACATTAATGACATAGATGTAGGCTTGACCAGTAACGTGTCAAAATCCGCGGACGATACTAAAATAGGCGGTAAGGTTGTTAACGAGGACGATAGAAATAGGCTCCAAGACGATGTAAATAGGATTATGGAGTGGACGGATAAGTGGCAGATGCAATTTAACGTAGACAAATGTAAAGTTTTGCATATAGGTTCTCGTAACAATAATTACACGTACACAATGGATGATAGAAAGTTAGCGAGCGTTGACGAGGAAGTAGATTTAGGCGTACGCGTATCTAAGGATTTAAAAGTTAGGAACCAGTGCCTGGAGTCTTACGCAAAAGCTAATAGGATGTTAGGCTTCATAGCGCGAATTTCGAATTTAAATCGAAGGATATTATATTGCCCCTTTACAAGTCCCTAGTCAGGCCTCATTTAGAATATGCCGTTCAGTTTTGGTGTCCGTATTTGCGTGAGGATATTGTTAGGTTAGAAAGGGTTCAGCGTCGTGCCACGAAACTAATTCCGTCATTGCGCAACAAGCTTTATGAATATAGGATTAAAGAGTAAGACTTGCATTCACTCGAAACTCGGAGATTAAGGAGGGAGCTTATTGAAATTTTCAAAATCGTTAATAACATCGATAACGTAAATTTGGACAAACTGTTCACTTTCGATAATAGCAATACTCGTAATAAGGTATTTAAGTTGCGTGGCAGACGTTTCATTACTAATATCGCTAAAAACTTCTTTACGTTTAAAGTAATTGCTAAATGGAATAATCTTCCCGTGTCAGTCGTTAACTCTACCAGCGTTAATATGTTTAAGAACCGTTTAGATAGGCATTTTAAAAATATTAACGTTGTTTAAAATAAAAAAAAACAATTAGTAACGGGAGCTCTGGGGGTGGTGGTCGAGGATGAGTCTGTTGACGATTAATGCCAGCTTGTGACATGCCAGCGTGTAATGCCAGCAATAAAATTTAAAAAAAAAATTAGACACACGAACGTAGATGTAGCTTGTAGAGTAAACTAACCCACTTTTTGTTATACTCTACCTATTTTTTTTATATTTTTTTTTAATCCTCTCCTTACTTGCATGTCTGTAACTCTCTTTACTTGCATGTCTGTAGTTTGCATGGTATGACAGTGAGTTAAGACTGTGTTTGCATGATTTGTAAGCGTTCTTATTTTACTTATTTTCAACTTTCACCCCTCTCCTATTCTCTTCGACTATTTTGCCGACTTGTCGGCAGTGGCCGGTGGATGATGATGGGGAGTCTTTCTTTCTCTTTTTCTGAATGAATGTTAACCCACGAATGATAGGTTTTGCTACTTAACCCCTTAGTCACCTCTTTTAACCCCCTCCTCTTTCCTTTCTCTCGGGCTAACCTTAGAGTGGATCTTAGGGTCTTTGCTAGCCTTAGCTTCTGTAGTTCTGTAGAAGCGAATTAATCTATTACAGCATTTTTCCGAGTGTTTCTTTGTGAAGAAAGCTAGCTGCCTATCGAAATTCCTACAAATACCCAACATTATCCCCCGCAGCCAGAGCCAAGAGCACCAATCAGTGAGAAGTATACTGCGTGCCACATCTCCCATACCCCGGAGTAACGGAGAATTCTTTCCCTCACTCAGCTTGAGTCAACCCCCACCCAATACCTCCTATAATACCCTTTTTGAGTCAATTTTGTGCACCAGCAGTTACCCTCTGTCACTAACATAGAAATGGTAAATAAATTCCTGCAACTCTGTGGTATCTGTAATGATGCAACAGAAGAGACAAAGGCGATGAGGTGCGATCTTTGTCAGCTGCTTTTTGATTATAAATGCCTTGAATGGGGAAATTAAAAATCTCCCTTATAACGAACGCGAAGCAACTTAATGGGATAAAAAATTTCTGCGAAAACTGCATGACCGAATTAAACTCTTTTTACAGTATTTAAAGCAGAAAGAGACTACGAGAAGAAAATGAAAGAGGAAAGTGGGAATAAAGAACAGTGGAAAACGGAAGAAATGAAGAAAGGCGAAGTAGAAAAAAATCAAATACCGTCACGCAACGAGGCCGAAACCATGCAGGCGAAAGAGAATATAAAGACAACAGATAGTATAAGGGCAACGAAGGACATAAACACAAATAGCACAAATATGAAAAGACGAGGGCAATCAAGAAAGCGGAGTGAAACTGTCCCCCAATAATGAGCACAAAACAAAGGCCACGAGTAAATATGGGGAAGGAATTATATGCAACGAAACAAGCGATATCGAAGGAAAACGAACTTAAAATGCACAAGGGGGCAACGAAAAACAAAGAACATAAATATTGTCCTGGCTAATATTCAAGGAATAAGACCAAACCAATCACTCGATAAAGTTTCGTACCTGAAAGGATTTATGGACGAAACAAGGGCGGACATCGCATGCCTCACAGAAACTCATCTTAAGGATGGTGGCTGTGCTATATATGTAAAGGAAGGTCATATGATACAGACAATAATAAGTAAATCAAACAGCTTTGTGGAACTCCTAGCACTGAAAATAGAAAATCTAAACGTGATACTAATAGTCATCTATAGACCTCCAAGCACCCCAACCGAAAAATTCTCGGAAGCCACTGATGACATCAGAAAGCTAATAAAGGCCATAAACCCTCCATCCCCCAATATAATGATCTGCGGAGACTTTAACTTCCATTTATAAAATGCAAAAAGGTGGATAGGAATATATATACACACATTTTAACTGCAAACAACACACACAGTATAATTAGTGTAAAGAACGACGCTTGTGTAGAAGAGCGTTCCGCACAAGATGGAGTTCGCTTCCCGGGTGGTACCTCATTTTTCATTTGTTCGTTCTCCCTCCTCATCTTGTGCGAAACGCTCTTCTACACAAGCGTCGTTCTTATATATATATATATATATATACACACACACCAGAACAAGGGGGGGCACAAGAGAAGACCAGGAGCAAGCAAAAATGTTGATGGCTCTCACAATCACAAATGAGTTTATGTTGACACAGGAGATAACAGAAAATACCAGAAAAAATAACTTCCTGGATCTGATATTCACGAATAACACGAACTTGATTGCTGATATAAAAATATCCCCACCCATTATCTCAGACCACAACTTAATCGAGATATCAACAAATATGAAGACAACATTAAAAGACACTACACATATTGAGGAAAGAAGCAAATTTAGGGCCTTTAACTTCTTAAACTCCAAGACTATAAATTGGGAAGCAATCAGATCGCACATGGCCCAAAAGGAGTGGAGAACAGTTTTAGAGAATAAAAGAACTGGCGAAATGCTAACAACCTTGGAAGAAAAGAC
>JAJOZX010010430.1:0-17500 GCA_023014485.1 Bathynomus jamesi
GAGGTGTTCACCTGGCAGGAGCCAAGTGCACACTAAGACTTCCAGCCGGGCTGGCGTTGTTTTATAGGCTCCTAATCAGCCAGAATCAGCCAGAATCAGCCAGTTGGCTGAGCCAAGGGGGGAGAGACGCCTGAAGGAGAGAGAGAGAGAGACAGCTGAAGGAGAGAGAGCTGAAGAAGAGAGAGATGCCTGTAGGAGGGAGAGACGCCTGAAGAAGAGAGAGATGCCTGTAGGAGGGAGAGACGCCTGAAGGAGAGAGGATAGGTACACATGCAGGAGTACTCATGCTGGAGGTACACACACATACGCACACATGCAGGAGTACACATGCAGTAGGTACACATGCTGGAGGTACACGCACACATGCAGGAGTACACATGCAGTACACATGCTGGAGGCAAACATGCAGAGAGAGAGAGACATCTGAAGGAGGAAGTACATGCAGGAGAGAGAGAGAGAGAGAGAGAGACCTGAAGGACAGAGTGGAGTTCTCCCCCAATTTATTTTCGTTTCCCTAACCTAAGAGGACTATGGGGTTTACCAAAGGGCCTGAAATAGAAGGAGCAGAGCTCCTTACTCGGCCGGAGCCGAGGGGGGAATGGTTCTTCACCAGCTTCGCGATCTTTTATAATCCTCTATTCTGGCTGAGTTGCCAGATAGCGCAAGGTATTCCAGATAGCGCCATGTGTCCCATTAATCGTGTAACACATATATGACGATAGTTATTCCAATTAAATTCTGTTTAAATACACCTTTATTAATTGCATACCTTTCCAGTTTTTTTTTGCAATGATCGGATTGCTAGATATATATTATTATGCTATATATATATATATATATATAATTTATTTTATAACATTTAATTTTAGTTTAGAAGCAAATTTAACATTAACTCCATTGAACTTAAAGAAACAAATAACATAGTTTACCTTCGAAAACGCCATAATAGAAAACAATTAATTTTATGGGTAACTATTTCGACATAAGTTTACTATAATTATATCAGTCTTTTAAATATCTTCTGATATATATTATATATAAAATACCACAATATATATTTATAATTATTCAGTAACACATTAGAAAGATTTACGCAATAATAGAATTAACAAAGTTACCCAATAAATAATTCGTTAGACAGAAACGAATGTTTATAAGGGATACCCAGCTTCATTAAACTTGAAGATGAACGAAACAAATAACATAGTTATCCATAATTCAGCCCTCACGAATAACGAAACGAAATGATCATTTACGATACAATTCGAAATACGATAATTTACGATACAATTCCACCAAACGAGATGAAAACTTATGAAACATATAGCCTCATTCCCTGCGAAGAAAAACACACACACACACCACACACACACACACACACGATGAAAGGCAGAAGCTAAATCAGTTCGAATCGTGTCTCTAGGGACACGATTCGAACGAAAAAGGTCTCTAGGGACCTTTTTCGGGTCGAGGGATTATCCTTCTACAAGCTATTCGAGCAGAAATCACCACTGACTCCAGATATTAATTTTATCATTGTTATTACTTCTACAAATATTTACGCGTATTTTAAAATATAATTTGAATCCAATTAAATTCTGCTTATTAAATAACTTTTTTAGACACTTGATTTTTATTATAAATATTTAAGTCACGAATAACAGTGGGAAAAACGTACACACAATATATATCAGAAGATATTTAAAAGACATATATATTATATATATATATTATATATTATAATATATATATATATATATATATATAGATATATATATATATATATATAAAATATATATATATATATATATATATATATATGCTACACACAGACCGTGCATGGAACAAGGAACTCTTCTGGGATAATTAAATCCACTATAGTCCGAGTAAGTAATGACAAATACCGCCTCGGTGGTGTAGTGGTTAGCGTCGCGGACTACGAATCCATCGGCCCAGGGTTCGAGACCCGACGGCAGCCGGCGCGCAGCAAAACCCAGCTGTTCCACACAATAAAGAAAGTGGTTGGTAGATAAATGGGCACCCTAGGAGGCCTAGTGGTCAAGACGCTGGGCTACTGATGGGTCGTGGTTCGGAATCCACGTTAAACTGTAGGTCTAAGGTGGAGTGAAAAGCTTGACCTTCGTCAGAATGAACAATTCGGGCGGAAGCTAACCAAAGGTTAGCCCGACGCGGGCAACGGGTCACTCGCAAAGAGAATTTAATCATTGGTAAACTTCCTTCCAGACCACTCTTTCTATATATATATATATATATATATGCTTACTCTACCACATGGACTTTTATATGTAAGAGACCTAACCTAACCTACGAAATACATCTCGTCAGGGCCGATCCTAGAGCCATATATAGCAATGGAAATGAGCGCGATGTGTCGTTAAATACGTGATTTAAAATAACAGGACCATTTTACCCGAGGCAGTAGTATATCCGAAAAACATCGTAATGCACGATTTTTTCTATGTAGCAATAATAATTAACTCTTTCAAATACGTGATTTAAAATAACAGGACCATTTGACCCGAGGCAGTAGTATATCCGAAAAACATCGTAATGCACGATTTTTTCTATGTAGCAATAATAATTAACTCTTTCAAATACGTGATTTAAAATAACAGGACCATTTGACCCGAGGCAGTAGTATACCCGAAAAACATCGTAATGCACGATTTTTTCTATGTAGCAATAATAATTAACTCTTTCAAATACGTGATTTAAAATAACAGGACCATTTGACCCGAGGCAGTAGTATACCCGAAAAACATCGTAATGCACGATTTTTTCTATGTAGCAATAATGATTAACTCTTTCAAATACGTGATTTAAAATAACAGGATCATTTAACCCGAGGCAGTAGTATGCTCGAAAAACATCGTATAACCTAACTATAATTTGCAACTATAGTTTACCTTGACTTTCATATGCTTCTATCCTGTTTTATTAATAAAGATTTTTAACTTTTAATAACGTATGAATAAAGTTTTTAACATTTAATTTTATTTTAGTATTTATTCATGCCACGCCGCCTTAGACCACAGCTTAACGTTGAAACCGAATGTTCTTTTTAAAATATAATTAGGATATAATTTCTTTATTATAAAATAAGTTAACAATTATGTTAACAAACAATACTAATAATTTGTAAGTAAAAAATATAATATAAGGGACTACCATAGAAATGTAAGTGCCTATAATTCGATTTTATATATATGTTACTCGTCCGGTCTCGTTATAGCGGATTGGTACACGTCATAGCTCCACCCAGCTACATCGGCAGCCAATCACTACGAACATCTGGTCTTTTGGGCGGAGCTTGGCGAATGTGCATATAAAAGGGGATATTTTCAGTTGGGAGTAACAGTAGCTATTTTCGCATCAGTGAATAATCAACCATGGACCTGTACGTCTCCCCAGACTTGTATGAAGAACGTGATACTGCAGCATTAACCACAATTAGTCTTTTCAATGCGGCTGATTGTGGCGAACTATTTTCGACGCAAACCGTAGAAGATATTTGCAGTGACGCTCCTTACAATCCGACGCAAGGGACTACCATAGAAATGTAAGTGTCCATAATTCGATTTTATATATATACGGAGAGTTGTAGTATTTCGTCAAATAGATACTAGTCAAAAATGTCAATCAATGTTATTTCCCCATTATGCTAAAATCGAAATTTTTATGGCGTTCACTCCTCGAACCAAAGATATCTTCACATAATGGGGATCTGTCTGTCTGTATACTCTGTATATGTTTTCCTTTAAGGTCCGATGAGGATTTGACACGAGTTATACAATCTTTTGAAGGGAATACGGATGATATACTAATCAGTCAACAATGTCAAATAATGTAAGTGTTTTTCGATCTTTTTGGGATAAGAAGACACAATATATTTTCATAAATTTATTTAAATGAAAGAAATCAGTACAATAAACGAATATACAAATATACGAACAAAAACATTATAATATACAACGAGTACGTACAATTGGAAAACGGTTTTTTATCTGTCTGCATACCATTTCATCGTTTCGGTGAGTGTGACACGGGTCAAATAAATTTAAAAAATTTATAAATTCTTTATCATTTGACATATGCATGAGAAATGAGACACAGTACATTCCGCAAACATTAGTAAAATATCCCTGCATACGAAATGGGTTCCATACAACTTCGGGAATATGTAACTGAGCGAGAAATTTTACAATAATAGGGTCACTCCAGGGTTGAGTACCGAGTGAATCAAAATAGTACAGGCGCTGTCTATTTTTAAAATAGACAGCGATCCAGTGAATCCCTTCATTACCGATGATGTCTGTGTTCACAATAAGACTACCGCATTCTCGCGTACTTGGCAAACTCAATGTTTCATTCTTCGCAAACACGCCGATAAATTTGGAACGTGTGACTCGCTCCATTACTTTCTGAAGTGTATTAGCATCCATTTTAAAAGTCAGTGATAACGCTTCTAAATCTATCTACTTCTATTAGGGCTTGCGATTCGAGATATACTAGTACACTAATAGGAGCGTCTATAGGCTTGGCGAATTCCAGCCGCACTGAGATGTTACCGCTCTGCTGTGGTGTTAAATGGGTATTTACGCTAGCAGATAAGTCAGGTGTAATGTCAAACGGATAAAGGTTAAATTGATCAATGAATTCTTCCTGCGTTACCCCATTACCAAGCTCATCACAATCACCTGCAATATGGGTCAGATTACTATAGGCTCTGGCACAAAGAGGTAACACAGCGTCTGATGAATAGTCCGTACCCATTGTTCCACCCAAAGCAGTGCCATTAACGTATAGAGTTATATTTTTAAGTCCGAAATTCTCGAATTTAAAGGCACTCTTTTTATATTTTCCATTCACCGAAGCGTGGTCCTGCATGCCGATTAATATCCTTTTAGGAAGATTTCCCAGGGCAATGTTTTCTATCTGCTTCGATGCCAACCCTGCAGGAACCGTATATAGTTTGATCTGCACTCTGTTAATAGGATATTTCACTGTAGCGTTTAGTAAATTTTTCTCAATTTCTAGTTGTTTTGGTGAACTTAATTTCACTCGCCGTACGCGGAGGTATGTGTCCATAATGTGAACCACAACGGACTTTGCACCCTCTTCTTGATTCGCATCCAGATTTAAGCAGATCTCAGGACTCGTGCGGGTGAGCTTTATTTTCATATCCACCCCGTTCACAAGCAACTTCTCCTGGAAAGTGAAATCTGTGTGCAACCGTCCAAAACACTCGTATATTTTCTTTTTAGAATTTTTAAATTTGTCCTTTATACTATTTTCATCTTTAGTTTGATAATATCCCTCCGCACTTAAAAAGGTAGCCTTCGCTTCTTTGGAAAAGTTGAGGACATTTTCCAAATAGGCTCGTAGATGATAGTACCCCGTGCCTGCCGATATGTTGGTCTGATTTAAATATACGTCACACTGGTTGAATATGGCGTGCAGAAAGTTTGTTTCAGGGTATACAGCATATTTGTCATCGCAGGCCGTTCCATCAGAATGGGCTATACGTAGCTTAGCGTACATGTGCACACAGCTTGGATCAAAAAAGTAAGGACCTGAGCTGGGTATCACGAATTCTATAGGTGCACTCGGGAACTAATTGTGTTTAAAGGGTTAATTGTAATAAAGTCACTGTGCTCAATAGAAACTTGGGTTGGCGGGAGCTCAAAAAAGGACAGCTCCGATTTACAGCATTGTGAACTACATGGGTGGATGAAGCGTGCCATGGCGAAATAGTGACTCCTCTCTCGACAAGTGGTAAACAAACTATGATTCATGAGATCAATATCCTTAGCTTATATCAGTCAAAAAAGTGGTCAACCATAGGTTTCATTCGCTTACAGCATTTCTTTTTTGATAGCCTTTTACGTTTAATACCACGTGACCCCCTTCTTCTTCTTCCGGGGAGCCTCTTCTTCTTCTTCCCGCCACCACGCATTTTTCTCTTTGCATCTTTGATGATTTCGTTCCGTGTACGCTTTAAATGTTTTTTTAGAGCTTCTTTAGGTTTAGCCCCGGCCAATATGTCTTCTGCAGTGTTAAGGCCTGATTGTAGCGCTTTCCTTCCAAGGTATCTGGCACCCCTCTTCAGCAAAGGAACAGCCGTACGTAGTATGGATGAAAAAATGGATCCAAGTCCACTACCGCGCTGGTATCGCATCCCTCGATAGACGGTGAAAGGCTTTCTATCCATTATAACTCAGTGCGTCGAAAGTGTAGCTTCACTGTTAAGCTCCCGTTACCGAATGGGAAGTTTTCGCCCTCAATCGTTCTTATATATATTGTGATATTGGTTATTAAATTAGTTGCGACATTCACATAATGGGGTCTGTCATATGTAATACTCAAACTCCTTCCTCTATGGTTGGGGATGTGAGCAATGCGCAGCAGGCGTGCCTGGGTATCCCCAACAAACTGGTGCTCCACTATATTACTGTAAATATAGCACATGTCTGGGGACCTTTCAGCCAATTTCTCCATCTTCAATTGATACATTAATCTGGACAAGTTATACTGTGTCTCGTGAAATGTGTCTCTTTGGAAGGCTGCGCTATATCGGCCGTTGGTTAGAATTTTGAACTTTCTATGTTCTTTAAGACATCTGTTAGTCTTTGATTTTAGGATTAGTGTATGTGCAGGGTTGTTTACGATTTCATATACTAAATCATTCGTAAGGTTTGAGTTTCTTAAACTTACGTTTAAGCCTCTCACAACATCCTCGGCCGAACCATATTGACCCGGCCCTAGTCTTACTTCTGTACTGTAATACCGTGCAATCTTAGTCCAAGCGATGCGCATAGTTTCATCCATAGCTACCCCAGCTTTTTCACACTCGTCAATGTCTCTAAGAATCGTAAAAACGGTTTCTTCATGTTCAATATTTAAAAAGACGGTGTCCAGCTGAATTTCGCATATCCCCACCTCATACGAATCACGACCCAATTCAATGTGCCCATGGAGTTCTGTTACAAAGTTGGCTAGCGTGTTGTTAGGGTGTACAGACAGGGACGAGGAGGACGGGAGTGTGACGTAGAAATGGTTAGGAGCCATGTTGCATACTATTTAAGCTTCATTATTGCATCAGCTTTTATATAGGTGTTGAAGCTTTCTGGGTACCCTAGCCATTTCACCAGGTACATTTTTCTCCTTCCTGAACCTTTGCTTCCTAAAATTTTCTCAATTTTAAACACATTTTTTTCTAAATTAAACGCAACTTTCTGCAATTCCTCGCGGTAAAAGCCTCCTGAGATTTCTTCCCCATTCAAATCTTCAATGTAATACATCATTATCACACCTTTAGGTCTCACAGCCCTAACTTTAAAAATCTCGCGTGTCCATCCTTGCTCAAAACCCTTTGCGAATTTATTCCCCGAACGCGACAGCCTTACATAATCATTGTTTTGAAGCGCACAGTGTGTGGTGGTGGTGGTGGTGGTGGTGGTCCATCTCTTCTCGGGAGCGTACCTCTTTCTAAAACTTCGTTAGGTGTTGCCCCAATCGTGCGATGGTGTGAGCGGTTGTAGGATGATGCCAATGGTTCCAGAATGTCTAGAAATCTGTATGTGTTTTTATGTGTAAAATAACGGTGCATGCGTTCCTTTATGGTGCGCTGAACTCTTTCAGCTAAAGAAGCCTTATGTATAGAATTGGTTGTGTAATAGCTGATATTAAACTCTGTCAACATATTCTGAAAAGCACGGCCTATAAACTCCTTCCCCATATCCGTACAAAAATAGCCAGGAACCCTGTTTTCTTTTAACATTAGCGTTTTGGTGGCTTTAGCAACTGTTTCAGGTGATTTATTTTTCAGAGGAACTAGCCACAGATATCTAGAGAATACGTCTATTATGAATAGAATGTAGCGGTAACCATCGTTATACACAGAATATCTTTGCATGTCTGTTAAATCTGCTTGCCAAATAGAATCAATCGAGGAAGCCGTTGTCTTGGCTGTTTTAAACCTTTTTCTCACAGGCTTATGAAGCGTATAAGCGTCCTGCTCCCTCAAAAATCTTTCAACATCTTTTTTTCCTACTCCGTAAACGTGCAGTCTATCTACGCCGCCGTAAGAGGATGGGGTAGAAATGTCATAATAACGTTTAGTTAATACGTTAGCCATTTGCGTATTTTAGAGGCACGTGGGTAGGGTTGGTTTAACCTCTTCTTCTCCTCTTCAAAGGTGTTACCGCAGGGGGTGACGGCGCCTTCAATTGTGCCACAGACGTTGCGTGTTCCAAGTCTTTTAACCTGTTCAGATTTCCTATCAACGTTTTAGGGACATTTATTTGTTGTAGTCTTGCTTTAATATGCTTCCATCCTGATGGTGATGGCCTATCCCACTTTCTCACCAGATCATGGACAATGTCTACGATATTCGATCCCTGTACCTTTGATCCTTCCACAATGATCTCCCTGTATCGGTCCATTGTATGGCGGGATCCTCATTCAATAGATTATAAAGACTAAGCCTTTACTCCTCAATGTAAGTGGGAGGGTATTTTTTAATACATGTTCGATATGTTGTGTGGCTAATCTTTTTGGTTGATCAGCTGTATCGTCGGGTACAGTCCTATGTCGCCATCGCCCCCGTGCTGTGCCTAATAACCACAGGAATCTCCGTAGGGATCTTATAATTTTCGTACTCGTGAAGAAATTTCTGCAGAGCTTCTTGGTATAAGATTCTTTTCTCATCAGGTGTTTTTTCACTGTTTAATAGGGCTAACAATTCGCTTTCCATTTGTAGTGAATACTCTTATTTTAGTTTCAAGTTAAATGTTAATTTTACAGTCTTGAATTTCGGAATAGTTATAAATTCATTTTAAATTAGTTACCCCTCATAATTCAATTGTGAACCACATTAATACTAATTTTATGTATACTATATTATTTTATTGTATGTAAACATAATTAATTATATATCACAATTGTCAGTTAATTATTTATATTCAAATAATTATTTTAATCTAATACCATGTCCATTTTACAAATAAATAATAGAAATCCAAGGGTTATATTTTCCACCTTTGGTACTGTCGCAGTTTCGCCTAACGGACTCAATACGGCTAGTGAGATAATCACTGGTTGGCACTTAACTAGCGGCAGTGCTTATGGCTACATCATCCAGGTTAACCTATACCGGATAGATGCGCTACGGTCCCAAGCCGTAGCTTGCCTAGGCCGACGACGTAAACCAACACATTCTTTTAAGTCTGCTTTTACGGGGATCTAGATCCGTGTCTCTTTGCAGTGAAGCGTACACCTCGTGGGGAATCACTACCACTTTCTTCATTATATTAATCTAGTCAGTAAAGGGCCCAAAACTGAAAATAAGATGGGGAGAAATGACCCTCCTGTTTGCACAATAACTCGTTTTTTCTTCGCTACAGTTTGACTTTTACGAGCGAGTGTACGTATTATGTTCTTGTAGCGGCGTAGGCGAGCCTTCTGATGGGTTTTCATTGATACATTGCAATTTATAACGTTAAGACAGATTTCACAGATGCATTTTAAAAAGTCGGCGTCGATATTTTTAATAAACATCTGCTGCATTGCCCGGGGCAGTCGATGATAGATTTTTATTAATTCATGGTATTTCTTTAGTCTCTTTGTCATTCTGGAATATACACCGTTTCAGGCTCGTTTGGAAATATATTCGTTCGCAGAAGCACTCTAAACGTGTTTCGCGGATGAAGGTCGCAAAGCAAATATCCGTAACGCGTGCTTGTAGCTTCTTTATAAACTTCCAAAAACTCCTTACGCTGATTCGGGAACATTTGATTGGCTAATACCCCAATTTGTGATACATCTCTACGTTGCGCGAATAAGACTAGATATTGCGTATTTAACGACACATCGCGCATGTATCTATTTTTGAAAAATAGATTCTGATTGATGAAGAACACGCTTATGTTAAGATGGTGGGAGTATACTGTAAATGTCTCGGCAAACGTTTTATCCATCTCCAACATGAGATCGTCAATTACAATGATTGTATGTTCAGTTCCCTTTAGCGAATTAACGTCATATACACCTTTGTGGAACAAAATATCATCTTGGTACTCGTTGAACACTGATTGATACGTCGAATAGCACCATATAACTTTATGCACAAATTTCGAGAACATCTCGCCCTTTTCTTTAATGATTTTAAGCATAAACACAGTTTTACCACATCCTGTAGGTCCAGATATAATACATGTGGATGGGCTCGTGAATCTGAATTTTTCTACAGAGTCCATTTCTAACACGTCACACTCCTAAGTGGGTCATTTACAAAATATTACAAATTTTGAGTGCTGATCCTTATATTTCTTCTCCCACAGAACCGACGATGAGGTAGAGCACCCTATCATTACGGATGACGATGACAGTGTAGTTGTGATCTCCTCCCCTGAACCCTCACCAGCGATACAGGTTGCACGTCCAAAGCGGAGGTATGAGAACCCCACATCAGGTATAAAGCGCCGAAATACGTACCTGTTGCAGCAGACCCCCAACCCTCAACCTCTTACGCAACAACCTCCCCAGCAGCAGCACCTAATATACCCCCTTATTCCGCCCCCCGTTCTGTTAAGTCTACAATAATAGATCCCCAACCCTCCTACGCAACAGGGCCCCCATCAGCAGCACCTAATATACCCCTAATTCCGCCCCCCGTTCTGTTGAGGATGTTATTACGTTCGAGTTAGTGCGCGCCGCAGCCCCCACCCCCGCCTTGACTAGAAATCGGTATAGAGTCAGGGTCGACCCTAGAGCCCTGTATAGCAATATTGAGCGCGGGATACGCAGGGTAGTACAGCATATTATAGAGTTTGCTCTTCAGAATCGCGACGAGCGTGAGGTCAGGACGAGTCTGTCCTTTGGGTTCGGGTCAGATGACGGTGATGTAGACGATTATTGGGTGATAGTACCGTTAGACGTTTGGCTGCTGAAGATGTAGAATATATATTAGGGCGTATAATGCAAGCCGTCCAAAGTAGTATAGCCTTCAATATGGACAACTTCACGGTAAATATTGACCGTGTATTCCGTGTTGCGGGTCATAGTGCCATACCGTACACTCTTAACTTCAATTCTCCAACTATTTACCGAAGGCATATAAACGTCGATCGTGGTTGCGGCTTTATAGCAGTACTCTTAGCACGTATGTTTACTGTACAAAATACACGGACTCAAAAAATTTGGCTGCCTACGATCGTTGAGCGTGCCCGTAAACTAGCTGTAGACTGTGAACTTGAATTTGACTGTAATATGGGTCCTGAAGAGCTGAGAAAGGTAGAACAGGAAATGAATGTGCGCATAGTTTATTTGGTTTGGATGATCGCCGCCGGACTGTGTATGTTTTTAAAAGCTGTGTGAGAGATCGTACAAGGCCCCTACTTATTTTAGGATTGTCAGGGACAACGTATCTCCCCATCCGTAATATAAGGGGGCTTTACGCGAGTTATGACAAAAGTCGAAAATATGGGAGACATCATGATTTGTGTAAGGGGTGCCTCGAGTTTGCGGATGATATAGTGAGACATTGTAAAGAATGTCACATGGTATGTGAGCAGTGTAAAAGCACCAAATGTGAAAGCCGTGTAGTTGAGAAGAGAGACTGTGATGTGTGTAGACGCACATTTTTCAATAATAGCTGCTTTGATCTCCATAAATCAATTGGTACGTGCAGGAAAATGAGAATCTGTGAATGTGGTATGTTTCACACAATGGATAATTGGGGAAAATTTAAGCACAAGTGCGACGTAATTCACTGTCCTACATGCCAGGAGGAATATAAGGCGGATGGAGTAAAGCATGTGTGTTATATGAAAGATGCTAAGCCTAAAAATAACCCTTGTATAACTGTGTACTACGATATAGAAACATATACGAACGCTGAAACCAAAGAGGTAATTCCACATTTACTTGTGAGCCAGACCATCTGTGATGAGTGTATGGGTATCGAATGTGACGAGTGCCCCAAATGCGGTAAACGGACAAACGTTTTTAAAACGAATGTCAGCGATAGTCCTGTGAAACTATTTGTGTCCTATATTGTCAAGTTAGCCGACAAGTTCAAAAAAATGACTGTGTATATTCTCGCCCATAACGGGGCAAAGTTTGACACGCAGTTCCTTTATAAGGAGTTGCTTGAACACGAATCCTCTGAGATATTTACAGGTGATCCATTGAAAAGAGGCAACAAATTAATACAGATGCAGATAAGAGGCAATGTACAATTTAAAGATACTTTATTATTCACACCTTGTAAATTAGCAAAGCTACCCAAGGTGATGGGAGTAGCAGCTGAAGTTTCCAAAGGATACTTCCCATACACTTTCCTCACCAGCGAGACTTTAAACTACGTAGGCCCACCACCCCCCAAACATTATTTTGACTGCATGGATGAACGTGAAGACTTTGATCGATACTACGACAGTTTTAATGAAAGTAACCCTTATAATATAGCTGATGAATGTGAGCGTTATTGCGTGAATGATGTGCGCGTGCTTAGAGTATGTTTCCAGGCCTTTAGAAGTATGTACATAGCCCGTTTCAAATGCGATCCACTGCAAGTCGCAACCACCATCGCATCATTATGTTTTACGGTGTTCAAGAATAACTTCATGCCTAAAGACACCTTAGCCATTATTCACCGAAACAACCCCCGCAGTTACGGACACAAGGCTATTTACTGGCTCATACACCTGCAGCAACAAACAGGTGTATACATAAAGCACGCCCGCAACACGGGTGAAGTACCCATTAAGATTAATGGACGTGTTTTTTGGGTTGATGGGTTAAGTGAAAACCGTGTCACTGGTGTGAAGACTGTGTACTCCTTTAACGGTTGCTGGTGGCATGGATGCCCCCGTCCTGAGTGCGGAGTCACCGGAGATATCACGGTAGGTCTCCTGCCGACTGTCTTGCATCGACCCGCACCCGCGATCAACTTATAGGATCACAGTTCACTCACAAAGTCTTGTGGGAGCATGAATATGATGCACGGATGGAGACAGACGATGTATACCGTGAGGAAATAAAAACGATCAAGCGTTCAATGGTGCTGGATCCTCTCAAATGTGGTGATAGCTTGTTTGGAGGACGTACAAATCCTTTCAGACTATACTTCCCACCTACGGAGGGCGTGAAGCTCCATTACTACGATTTCTGTTCTTTATACCCATACGTGATGAAGAGCATCCGTACCCCGTGGGCGCTCCTGAGAAACTGGTGGGCCTAGCCTACCATCCATCAATGAATTTTCAAAAATTTGAATGATCATTACTTTGGGCTCTCTTTCGTAGACGTACTCCCCCCACGCAATTTATGGATGCCGATCTTACCTGTCGTTATCGACGACAAGCTCATGTTTCCCCTGTGCGTGAAGTGCGCGGAAGAGGATAACGGCGAATGTAACCATATACCCCACCAGCGTAAGATCAGAGGCGTATATACAAGTCCTGAGCTGGCCCTAGCCGTACGCCATGGTTATAGAATACTGAAGATACACGAGGTGTGGAGGTTTCAGAAGCTCCCCAACCTTTTCACACCATATATAAACGCCTTTTTGAAGGATAAGGTTGAAGCATCAGGGTATCCGCGAGGAGTTGATACCGAAGATGAAAAGTCTGCCTATATTCAACGTTACCGCGACCGCGAAGGTATACAACTTGATCGTGTCCAAATTGTAAAGAATCCTGGCAAGCGCTTTAGTGCAAAATTGTGTCTAAACAGTCTATGGGGAAAATTTGCGCAGAATACCGGCAGAGGGAACATTCATTTGGCACAAAGTTATAGCGATGTCTGGGATTATGCCAATGCCCCCGATAAAGAGGTCATGGAGATCGTGAATGTAGGTAATACTTACGTAATAAAGTACAACAACACTGAATTTGCCACAGATACCTCAAGGGTTACAAACATACCTGTGGCGAGCTTCACAACAGCCTACGCCCGTATAAAACTTTGGGGTCTATTGCATTCTCTTGGGCGGAGAGTATTGTATGCCGATACAGATAGCGTGATATTCACAGAGAGGGAGGGTGATTACATGCCCGCTATTGGGGAGTTCCTCGGCGAGCTCACTGATGAGATCAAGGATGAGTATGGGGACGACGCATACGCCGACTCTTTTATCTCAACAGGACCTAAGACTTATGGGGTACGGGTCAGGGTAGGGGATGAAATGAAATATATCGTGAAGGCAAAGGGTATTACGCTCAACCATGCGAATCGGGAGGTTGTTAACTTTGAGTCGTTGAAGGATCTAGTATGTTTGGAACCTCACCAACTAATTGTAGGCACCCACAATTTTCGGGCGCAGAAGCTGGGAGGCGTGAAGGAACTTAGGGGTACGATGGTGTGCCGTAACACCTATAGGAAACGTTACCAGTTACCTGGCACCTATGATACCGTACCCTTTGGATACCAATGATGCTTCTAACTCACACGTCTTGTATATAATCGTATCTATTTGTAAATATATATATATATATAACTTGAATATCTCGAATCGTATTTGTAAATATATGAATATCTCAATAAATCAAATAGCGTTTCACTTTCTCCTTTGTGTGTGTGTGTGTGTGTGTGTGTGTGTGTAGGTGAAAGTTCTAAGCTCCGCCCACTGCGTGAGTCATGCTACTATCTGGGAGTCCCTGCGTGGTCAGTCGACCGCAGTAAGCCCGAGAGATCAGACGTGTATTCAGATCAGACGTATATTGAAATGGCTACCTTTAATATTGCTTGCACAACGTTTATGAAATGGTATTCAGTAAAGTGTGAGGATGTGGTGGATACCGAAAAACTTCCTATTCCCCCCTCCTATGCCTCTTTTAAACCACATTGGATTGTGCGAAGTTCCAAGATGTACAAATACTCTACGGATGTTCTGGTGAGACTGTTGAAGGCTTTCGTTGCACAGACGATGTGCTGAAGTATGCTGCAGGGCTAAACTTTATAAAGTCTCACATACACCGTGAAGTAAAAGAAACAACGCGTGCAGAAGAGAAGCAGCAGGTATGGATAATGAGCCTTGTGGATGGGTGGTGTGACAAGCGGTATTACGTCATGCTACACCATGTCGATTACTCATACCCTACGTCTGAAAATGTGAATCTCGTGATCATGGACAATCTTAGGTGTTTTTATCACTATATTAACGTATATCATGATGAGGTTCATAGTGAGGTTGTGGCTAGTGCCATGCGTGAGTTTTTAACAGATTTTAGAGACGAGTATCGTTTGATGGGTAGAAAGGAAAAATATGAGCATATGTTCCTCTCAAATAGTGCGCCGGAGTGTGGAGATGATTAGCGCCTAGTTCTTATCCAAAGTGCGTAGGCTGGTAGTGACGAAACGGAAAAACAAATATGTGCAACAATTCGAGTCGTACGAACATGCCCATTCACGTATCATCGAGTCAGCCGCCCGTCGAACCGTTCCTGCCTGTGCCTCACACGGCTCATAGTTATCTCAGAGCTTGAACCGAGTAGACGTGCGCTCCTCGAATACGATGGAACTTCCTTTGAGCAGCATTCTCAACGCCTCGTACGATGTGTCCGTGACGAAATCGTTGCGCGTGTTCAGGCGTAATTCCGGTACCATTAGCTATGTACTGGAAACGGAATGTAGACCGACAAACAAACGGGTTTATTTAAGTATCGAGGAGATGAATAGAATCTTTGTGATAGTTGATAAGTGGTGTGAAGATCGTTATAAAATACCTGCTAACGTAGGTACAAGAAGAGAGCAGATTAGTGACGCGCCCTCATACGCCGTTGTATGTACGTTGTGTATAAATAACGATCGGCCATGCATTGATATAAGGCTGATGTGGAAGAATGCTTCTGATAATAACGCTCTTATTCCTACGCGAAACCGTTTCATCCTCGACAGAATGTTTGAAATCGTCGGATTCCGTAAACTGAAACCTATATTAGACGCGCGTGTTACGGATATGCTTTATTTTGATACAGTTCTTGAATACGCATACACTGCTCTGCTCGATGGGTTTACCGAGTGTAGGACTGGTGAGAATGGTCTAGTGCTGGATGTTTATTTAAAAAGTTTAGACTCTTTGAAATACCATGAACTTTGGTACAAAGCAATTGATCGGTACAAGGCTGAGCTCACCTACACCGTTCACCCTGAAGAACTATTTCTTTATATAACGCGCAGTTGCCGTAACGATTTAGAAGATTATTTCAATTGCCGTTATGTTGAGTGAAGAGTTCACGATTGAAAAGCTCGAGTCGGTAGAAATAAACCCTCGATTGGAAAAGCATTCTTATAAACTTGCGTTTAATAATGTAGCTAACGATGAACTCTTTGTGCGTGCTTTTGATTGTATTCTAGACGTATTTAAAGATGACTTGCCAACCGGTTGTAAAGTGGGGACAAAAATAGTACTGAACGATATGAAAGCCATTCATATCGAATACAGGTTTCCCTATACTTTAAGCGGTGAAATATTATTAAGCCGCATAGACTGCGTAATGCAGAGCAATAATGATGTAATTGTAAACTCGATTAAGACCGATTTTAGTATTTTGAAAAAAAAGTGAATTGTATATATATATTTGCTTGACGATTATACGCATATTTCTATTGATTTGTGTTTATATATATATATATATATTTTGCTTGATATTTCTCCTGTACTGTTATGTACATATTGAAGTGTATATGAAATGTATATTTTTTTATATATCACCATAATTGTGTGTGTGTGTGTATATTCTCCTGTACTGTTATGTACATATTGAAATGTATATGAAATGTATATTTATTTGAAATGTATATTTATTTTATATATAATTATGTGTATATATTTCTGTTATGTACATATTGAAATGTATATGAAATGTATATTTTATTTTATATATATATATATATCCATAATTGTGTGTATATATTTCTGTTATACGCATATTCCTCAAATGTATATGAAATGTATATTTTATTTTTATATATATATATATATATATCCATAATTGTGTGTATATATTTCTGTTATACGCATATTCCTCAAATGTATATTTATTTTCTATATATTTATAATAAAAAGAATGATGCAATGTTGTTTATTGTTATGCCTTCTACTACCGGTATTCTGTATACAACAGGTATCTGGCAATATTTAAGCCTTCTAAGCCAACTGGCTGATTAGGAGTCTATAATAGTGTATACAATGGAATACATGGGCTATCTGGCAACTCAGCCAACTGGCTGATTAGGCGTATATAATAATAATGTATGCAATAATACTGCTAAAAAGAGGTATCTGACAACCAGCCAACTGGCTGATTAGGAGTCTATAATAATGTATACAATGGAATACGCGTATCTGGCAACTCAACCAGCCAACTGGCTGATTAGGAGTATATAATAATAATGTATGCAATAATACTGCTAAAAAGAGGTATCTGACAACCAGCCAACTGGCTGATTATGAGTCTATAATAATGTATACAAT
>JAJOZX010010430.1:22500-110000 GCA_023014485.1 Bathynomus jamesi
ATAGTCCTAAATACTGTTTCAAACGATTCGCACATTATTTTTGCGTTGGAGATTCCCATTACGTTTTCCCAATTGACGTGTGACAATTCGTTTCTAAATTTACAAAAGTCTGCGTGCTGGAAGTTAGAAATTTTAGTCGAGTTAGCTGGTTTTGAATGACTTACTGAGAGGACAAACTCTACCATATTGTGATCGTTATTGCTTAACGGTTCCATTACTTGAAGATCAGTGATTAGCCTATCGTCCGTAGTTATTACTAGTATATATATATATATATATATATATATATATATATATATATATACAGGGTGTCCCATAAGTCCGGCATCATAGGAGAAATTCATATTTTTCTATTCCTACAAACCATAATTCATATTTTTCTTATGCTCGGGATGCCAATTTCCCGTCCACCATTCTGTTCAGTGACGAGGCTGTTTTTTATGGAAATGGTGAGGTAAATCGACAGAACACCCGCTACTAGTCTCAAAACAACCCTCACTGGTATACCTCTTCAAAGGAACAAGGTGCATCTCGGGTGATGGTATGGTGTGGCATTTGGAAGGATCGCATCATAGGTCCCCTCTTTTTCGATGAACATGTCACTGGAGGCACCTAACTACGTATGCTCAAGGAAGAAGCATTTCCCAGTGTCTTGAACGAAGAAGGAAATTTCCCAACATGGTTCCAGCAAGACGGCGCTCCTGCACATTACAGCACCCAAGTAAGGGAATACCTGTACCAACAATTCCCTGGTCATTGGATAGGACGTCGAGGGCCTGTGGAATGGCCAGCTAGAAGCCCGGATCTCACGCCACTAGATCTTTATCTCTGGGGCCACTTGAAAGCGCTGGTATACGCAGAGAAAATTAGGAGTGTTGAACATTTGCGGCAGCGCATTATTGGGGCATGTAACACCATTACTCCTGCCATCATTGACCGTGTGCTTGCTGACTGGGTATCACGTCTGAATTTGTGTATTGAAAACAATGGTGGACATAGTGAGCACGTTCTGTAAATAAAAGCTTTTGTTTTGCCTTTTTTTATTATTTTTCCTATGATGCCGGACTTATGGGACACCCTCTATATATATATATATATATATATATATGTGTGTGTGTGGTGTGTGTATATGAAAATGAAAAGGTTTATTGGCAGACTATAGTCCATATGACAAATATTATTAATACAATGACCGTTCATATACTAAGGATAGAAATATATACAATTGATTAGAAATAATACTGTAATGTCGAAGTTAAGTGGAGCTACAGACAGACGTTTTCGTACCAAAAATTCCATAGCTTAGACCTTAGAGGATAAATGGCAGGACTCATGGATAACTTGGATAATCGTGTTGGTTGATTTTTTAATTCTTTGCATTAGACTGTATTGAGCACGTCTTGTTACCTCTGGGAAGCTCGGGACATTGCGGGTAGCAAACATTTGCGAAGCTGAGCATCTCGAGGGTAATTTATGTAAGAGTCTAAAAGACCTGTTGTACAACAAATTTAGGGTTCTGCCACAACCTTTTTTATAATTCACTCAGAGTTGCTGTCCGTATATATATATTACTGCAGAAAGTACGAAAGAGAGTCTTTAGCTTCACTTGACAAAATCGAAAGTTCCTTATGGTCATATTCGCTTTAGCACACAGGCTTCGAGATTGTTTTCTTATATCCGAGTCATCACTCAAGGAGCTAGTAATAGTTTGACCCAAATACTTAAACTCTTGTACTTCCTCAATTACTTCACCATTCATTTTAAACCTTATATCAGCTGGCTGATTACAGCTTTTAGGATGAAATTGCATAACCTTAGTTTTTGTAACATTAAAAAGAATATCATGTTTCTGCGAATACACTTCGCAGACTTTAAGGAGCCGATCCAGACCTTTAACAGAGGGACTTATTAGCACCATATCATCGGCATAAACTAAGTTATTTATCCCCGCAAGAGGAGCCAAAACACTCAGATAGTACATTGTCCCACCTAACGGTGAAAGATTGGTGGGAATACCAAAATTTCAATATGTTTAATATGTACATGGGAACCTTCCTGTCTTCTAGTTTTTCAAATAAAATATTGTGGTTCACCCTATCATGTCTTACTTATATCTAGGAAACAGCTATAAATAGTTGAATTACTGTCAATGTATTTAGATATTGTTTCTTTAGGTACATAGATACACAGGTCAGTTGAGTGGGACCTTTTAAAACCAAACTGATTAGGAGATGTCCATAGGTAATCATTTAATCGGAGTAACAAGAGTTTTTCTAGTAGTTTCGAGAAGCAGGAAGGGACAGCAATAAGCCTGTAATTATTGCTGGACAGTATGTCTCCATACTTATTTTTGACCATGGGCAAGATATATATATACCCTCATGAACTCTGCAGGAATATAGCTATGAGCAAGCATGGCTGATAGGAGCAATGATATATGCAGACATACTACGTCATTGGCATATTTTAAGTGCTCATTCGATAAGTCATCTACCCCTGACGCAGAACCAGTCTTTAACTCTTTAATTAACCTCTTTACTTCAGAAAATGATATCAAAGTATTTTCCCTTGTCCCTCCCACAGTCGTTTCGCTGCAATCTATCTTAAGATTATCCCTACTCACACTGTTTAGAATGTTAGAGTAGTGGTTTTTCCACAGCTTTGTAATTTCATCCTCCCCCGACCCCCCATCGATTGTCGGAGGGAGGACATTTTTGACACCGGTTTGATTCTTAACAAATTTCCAAAATTTTTTATTATCGTTATTTATACGAGCTTCATAGGCTTTTGATGCTCGAATAGACTGTTCCTGTTTACATCGCCTTATGGCCGCCTTATACTGACCCCCTACTTCTACACATATTCATGTATACAGGTCGTAATCTGGGTCTACCATGAAAGCACCACAAATCATAGGCTTCTTTCGATTCCCTCTTCAGTGGGGCAATAAAATCATTCAATCCAGGAATAATCTTAGTATGATAGTTGATAGTTGTAATATTTAATCAGGGGGCTTCCTGCTTCTCTTGACGGATATTATCTTACTATAATACCTATCTATGAGTTTACAGGGAGAATCATTTGAGCAAGGATTACTACAGGCAAGATGCAATATATATATATATATATCGTCCTTGAAGATGTGAATATATCACGAAAGCGCTCGGATTTCGTGTTTTTTTCTTTTTCCCTGTGGTTGTTTGCTTACACACACACACACACACACACACACACACACACACAGAAAGAGAGAGAGAGTTATGTTCGACCTCTTTCGCAACGACAGTGATCATGTGATAGAAGGGACCCACCACTTTACTTCGGATCCGAACCATCTAATGGCCACTATGTCATCTGAACGCAGAGGACGGTCATTCATCCAACTATACTGTAGAACAAACTTAACTGACTCTTAATCTCGCTGATATAAAGGGAAGCGGTGTTGTAACATAGTAACGACTTATTCAAGTTAAGGGTTACGGTAGTTAAAATCTACATTTTAAAATTGTAATATTCAGAATTGTTGATATTAGGTATAAAATTTCTAAATCTAATGCTGCCCATCTAAGTAAACACACACACACATACACACACACACACACACACACACACACACACACATATATATATATATATATATAATATATATATATTTGTGGTGGACCGGATATCCGCATCATTTTTAACATCCGCATCCGCACTTCTGACTGCGGATATTACCTCTAATAAATTATGGAATTTACAATTAAATTAGCTTATAAAGTAGCTTATAAGGCCCAGTCATGCACATTTCATGTAAAGTATTAATAATTATTAATGAACAAACAAATATGTAAACCTCAAAATATAAATACTGATAACACAGAAAATTGAATGAAACTTGTTTCATTCAATTTTCTGTGGCTGAAACTCTTGAGAAAGTTATTATTTTTATCATAATGAAAACATTAATATTAATTTTAATTCTTATGCATTGCCTGCCATAATAGTAATATCACGAAATTTGAAAAATTATGTCATATATTCATAATTCTATATTATATTGATAGATTAACTAAGTATCCGCATCCGCGGATATTGAAATTAAAGATCCGCATCCGCAGATGTTGAAAAACTGACATCCGGTCCACCACTAATATATATATATATATATATATATATATATATATATATATATATATATTAACCCCTCCGTCTATGGCCTTGGGCGGTTCGAGGTTGACGGGGGTTCTGGTTTGGTGGCAGCAACGGATTTGTTACCTTGAAGTAGCTGGTACTGTGTATGTAGGGAGTCGCAGTTGTTTCTCTTATATTACTTTCCGATTTCTTCTTGTAGGGGATCGGAGGATTCTGTGAAGCTTACTAAATTCTCCAAGGGTTCCCCGATTTTTCTTGTAGCGTATCGGGAAATTATTTTTCTCTATTTTAAGACTAAGTTCTCTGAAGAAAGCAAGGCTCGAAGGAGAAGACAGAGAAATTCTCTTACTGTAGTTTACTGCTAAAATGTTACAGGTAATGCTCAGCCTCTAAGTCAGATCAGACAAAATCAGAATCAGAATAATCACTGCAGAAATTCTACACGTTTATGTACATAAATTTTGCTGACATCATTATTATTTAATGCTGATCATATATATATATATATAATAAATAAATTATTTCACGAAAGTACGGTAACACGTGAATAATATTTATGATGAAAATAACCACGAAGGAAAAAGGAAATACAGAATGGTGCTCAAGCGCTTTCGTTTAATGACATCCTCAGGATCCTCAGATTTACTCTCAGTGAAGGTGTTCTTCAATGAATTTTATTTTATTTATTTTGTGTGTGTGTGCGTGTTTTATTTTTATAAAATTTTCTCATCCCCCCCCCCCCCCCCCCACGTCCCCTCCCCCGAAAAAAACTGGATAACTTTGCCTTTCTAAGCTTTTGGTTTTACAAATAAAACAAAGTTTTCCCTATTTTTTATTTATTTTTTCTGTTGAAATAAAACCCGATTTTTTTGAGGTACCGCTGATGACATTCGAAAGTTCAAACATCTTCCTTATTTTTCTTTCTAAGAACCAAATGGTAAAGTTAGAGAGTCTCTTATAAGACCCCTCCCCCCAGTTGTGGGGTTCATTAAAATCTCTCAAAGACTTTTTTAAGAACGTTTCAAGAGCTCTGATTTCACCCGAACGAAGTGTTCAATCGTAGATAAAACGTTCGGAAAAGCTTTGAATATATATGTATATTCTAAGGTGGAGCAATAAGCTTAACCTTCGTCAGAATGAACAATTCGGGCGGAAGTAAAACCAAGGTTATACTATATTCACAAAATGATGTGATTAAAATATAGGCAGAAAAGAGGATTTGGTACTTGTAGGTTATCTCCCCCCCCACCAATTTTGACAGAATATTTTCGTTAAAACTAACGAAAATATCACGACTTAAAACCTAACCAATTATCAAGGGCGTACAGTTGATCTATTAGTAAATAGTAAATACTATTCCAGAAACAAACAATGTTATAATTAATAATAGATCAACTGTACGTCCTTGATAATTCGTTAGGTTAAGTCGTGATATTTTCGTTAGTTTTAACGAAAATATTCTGTCAAAATTGGTGGTGGGGAGATAACCTACAAGTACTGAGAATTTTTTCCTCTCATACATTCTCTCACTCTCTCATTCTTGCTCTTTATTACTTTACTATACAAGGTTCGCGCGGCTCGCAGCACCATTGCAACGTATATATCTGACAATATTTCCATATGTAATTCAGTCGTACTGGAAGGAAAGAAATATGCTATTCAACATTCATTGTATGTGCGTTTGTCAGTTATTTTGCATTATAAATGACGCGTTCGGTGGAGAAGGGGCGAACGCCACAAAATTCGAAAAATGAGTTTTTTGTCGTATAATTATCCTTTAAAACCTTTGCTTTACCTATGCAAATATTTGACTTTCAACACAAAGAAGGCTACGTAATATTTACTGCATACCGCACAACCCCAGATAATAGCCATCCCGTCAGACTGCAGAAAGGGAAAAAATCCTACAGTGTCAGTTTATTCAATCTAGCCCAGCAGACACTGCAACCAAAGTATTCCCAATTGCTGCCAATAACTAAGGAAAAAATAAAAGATCTCAAAGAATTATCAGACCTAATGCCTGCAACTGCAGTGAACTATTATACAAGATTGTTAAAGGAACTGGAAGAAAACCGAAACAGTTGAAGCAGGTAATACAACATTCGACGAAGAGGACCAAATAATGGATTACACCAGTTAACATCAGAAGCTATCAATAAATAATATTGTAAAATTTCTTGGCGTTTTATTATATCGACATATTACACAACAATATTTTACTCAAATATGTGTTCAAATTCATACAACATTTCAATAAACCGGAAAAATACAAAGGTTTAAAGTTTACAAACTTTAACTGCATTTTGTGGCATAATTCGAAAATGTTGCGTTCGCCCTTCTCCACCGAACGCGTCAAATAGTGTGTGTGTATGTGTGTGTCTAAAGTCCTTGTAATTTATTGCATATATGTATAAGTAGGTTGAAGTAATAATTAACAAAAGCTTTAGATATTTAACAACAAAACAAAGTTTCTTTTCTCTATAAATTCACAATAAAAAAAAATTATGCCTCAACTTATGAATATGAGCTTCACTTATCATTCCAAATTACTCCATAACTTTTTTCCTTTCATTTCAGGGCTTTTGCCAACTTTTAATTAACGAAACTTCGTATTTATCGATGCTATATTTAAATTTAATTTAGTTTACCCGAAGTTATTTGTAATTTAATACATAATATTTATGTTGTCGAGAGCGTTTTCTCCCTCTTGTAAATTTACTTCCTTCGTTCAACTGAATTGAATTCAATAACCTTTATTCATAAAATAAATACAATTTTTGTTGTTGTTTTAATATAAATAATTGCAAAATGGGATATTTAATTTGGCCCCTTAAGCTTTAGGCTTTACTGGGCTTTTATTAAAAATAAAATAGATAGTTATATTATTATTATTATTATATATATAACTCATGAATAACAATTATTAATTTGAGTATATATTAATCTTAAGCTATTATTATTATTATTATTATTATTATTATTATTATAGCTATAAAGCAAGTCATTATTAAAGGTATAATACTAATACCATACAAAGAAATCACTATTAGGCATGAGAGATGAACAATAACAAATAATGTACATTTAATCCTACAGAGTGGTCACAAAGTCCCTTTGCAGTGAAATTACAGCATATTTGTATGTTGCCCTTGTTTTTCTTGCAAAGGGACTTTGTGGCCACCCTGTAGACTACATACGAGAAATGAATAAGTAACAGAGTAATCTACAGATCTACAGAAGCTAAGGCTAACAAAGACCCTAAGATCCACTCTAAGGTTAGCCCGAGAGAAAGGAAAGAGTAGCGGGTTAAGAGAAGAGAAGATAATAAGGGGTTAAGTAAGAGCAACACCTATCACTCATGGGTTAACATTCATTCAGAAAAAGAGGAAAAGTGTCTCACCATCATCATCCGCCGGCCACTGCCGACAAGTCAGAAAAATAGTCGGAGAGAATAGGAGAGGGGTGAAAGATGAAAAGAAGTAAAATAAGAACGCTTACAAACCATGCAAACACAGTCTTAACTCACTGTCATACCATGCAAACTACAAACATGCAAGAAAAGAGTTAGAGACATGCAAAGTAAGGAGAGGATAAGAAGAAAAAAAAAAAAAAAAAAAGTAGGTAAGTTAAACAAAAAGTGGGTTAGCTTACGCTATGAGCTACATCTACATTCGTGTTAGTCTAATTTTTTTTTTTTTTTTTTAATAATTTTATTGCTGGCATCACACGCTGGCATGTCACAAGCTGGCATTCATCGTCAACAGACTCATCCTCGAGCACCACCACCAGAGCTTCTGTTGCTAACTTTGTTGTTTTTTAAATTAAACAACGTTAATACCTTTAAAATGTCTGTCAAGACGGTTCTTAAACATATTAACGCTGGTAGAATGAACGACTGACGCGGGAAGATTATTCCATTTATCAATTACTTTAAACGTAAAGAAGTTTTTAGCGATATTAGTAATAAAACGCCTGCCACGCAACTTAAATCCGTTATTGCGAGTATTACTATTATCAAAAGTGAACAATTTGTCAAAATTTACGTTATCGATGTTATTAACGATTTTGAAAACTTCAATAAGCTCCCCCCTTAATCTCCTAGTTTCGAGTGAATACAGGTCTAACTCATTAATCCTATCTTCATAAGGCTTATTGCGCAATGACGGAATAAGTTTCGTGGCACGACGCTGAACCCTTTCTAACCTATCAATATCCTCACGCAAGTACGGGCACCAAAACTGAACTGCATATTCTAAATGAGGCCTGACTAGGGACTTGTAAAGGGGCAATATAATGTGTATTTTCCTAGATTTTTATTAGTATTCCATTATTAATTGAGATTTTAACTTGGTTTTAAACAAATTTACATTCGCAATATTTTTTATATCAGCATTTAATTCATTCGTTAGTTTCAGTTCAATGATAACACTGGTCAACAACAATTTTGTCACAAGGGTTTTGATGGGTGTTCTAAGTGTACTTTTTCATGCTGAATCTAAATATGAAATCAGATTTTTTCTATCAGGCTTAGTTTACTTGTGACGCTATGTTCATTTTTTCCTCATTTAGCATGATCACCGGATAAAAAAATAATAACATATTATATATAATTAAGTATATAACAATATTATAATATAAAACATTATAAAAATAATAAATATAATAATATATTATATTAATTAATATAACTATAATAAAATATTAATATTAATATATATGTTGTATTAATTTTCTGTAAAATTAGTACAATTTATTCCTTTGGGGAGAAAGTTCTGATAATGCTGGCAGGATAAATTTGGTCGGAGCAGCAGACTGTGCAGGTTGAAACATGTTTGTACCTGTTCAGACATGAGCCTAGTTTCTGTGTGTAGAGCAGCTCCAAGTCAGTCTGCTTGTAAATGTCACAGTGTTAACAGCTAGTGTCTGTTGCTTCTTGTTAATTTTACACCAGTGTTGTATTCATATAGATGTTTTGTAATGCCGCGGAACTGTCTGAATCATCCTAATTCCTTTTGTTATGTATGTGGTGATCTAACTTTAAAATCCCAGAAACGTAACTTTACACCATTAGTAAAAAAATGCTATGAACTTTATTTCGGATGTAAAGTAGGCGATCAGGACAAGAGTTGGGCCCCTCACATTTGTTGTGTGACATGTGTAAGACTACTTACAGGATGGCTAAACGGTTCACGTCACATGCCATTTGCTATTCCAATGATTTGGAGGGAACCCAAAGATCACACAACAGACTGCTATTTCTGCCTGGTAAATACAAAGGGGATCACTTCAAAAACAAAGAGCCTTATGAAATACCCTAATCTACCGTCTGCAATGAGACCAGTTCCCCACAGTGCTCAACTTCCAGTACCAAATCCTCCTGAACATGTAAGTTTAAGTGATGAGGAATCAAACGTAGCTGTAGCATATCACGAGGAAAAAGATGAAGACATTTCTGATCCAACATTCCAGGCTACCTGTTCCTCCAATGAACCACATTTACTGTCACAAGGAGATCTAAATGACCTAGTTCGTGATTTGAAATTATCTAAGAAGCAGGCTGAACTTTTAGGTTCAAGATTAAAGGGTTGGAATCTACTGCAACGTGACACTAAAGTTTGTTTTTTCCGCAGCCGCCATGATGAATTCAAAGAATGGTTCTCCCATGAAGATGGACTTGTGTTTTGTAAAGATGTTAATTCAGTCATGGGGGCTCTTGGTCATGAACATAACGTGGATGAGTGGCGATTGTTCATTGACTCCTCAAAAGTCAGCTTGAAAGCAGTCCTTCTTCACAACGGAAATAAATTTCCTTCTGTACCTATTGCACATGCTGCAAACATGAAAGAGTCATACGACAACATGAAGTTGCTTTTAGAAAAGTTTCAGTATCAGAAATATAAGTGGAATATCTGTGGAGATCTGAAGGTCATTGCACTTTTGCTAGGGTTGCAGCTAGGTTACACCAAGTACTGTTGTTTTTTATGTGAGTGGGACAGTAGGGACAAGCAAAACCACTACGTTAAGAAGGATTGGCCAAAACGCACCTCACTTGTTCCAGGCAAGAAAAATGTTGTGAATAGTTCACTTGTTGACCCTGAGAAAGTGTACCTTCCTCCTTTGCATATCAAGCTTGGACTTATGAAAAACTTTGTTAAAGCGATGGATAAAGCACAAACAGGATTCACATACTTGAGAAATAAGTTTCCCCGGATCAGTGATGCCAAGATTAAAGAAGGCATTTTTGTAGGCCCTCAGATCAGAGAATTGTTAAGAGATGAGAGATTTGAAGGAGAGTTGAATGAAGTTGAGAAAGCTGCGTGGCAGAGTTTCAAAAGTGTCTGCACAAATTTTTTGGGAAATCACAAGGCCGAAAACTATCCTGAAATAGTAGGAGATCTTCTTAAGTCTTACCAAGCAATGGGGTGCAATATGTCATTAAAGGTTCATTTCTTGGACTCTCACTTGGACTTTTTTCCGGAAAACCTGGGTGCGGTAAGCGACGAACATAGTGAGCGTTTTCATCAGGATATTTCTGCCATGGAAAACCGTTACCAAGGCAAATGGAGCCCAGTATGCTGGCTAACTATTGCTGGACTCTTAAGAGAGACATGCCTGAGGCAAAGCACAGCAGAAAATCAAAACAAGCTACTTTTTAAACTACAGGTATGTCTTTTCGATCATATTTAATAAGTATGTAACTATATGGGTTTTAAAAATTAAATTGCATGTCACACAAAAACCAGACCTGATAGAGAAATTTTACAAACTTATTTGGATTCAGCACAGAAAATACTATAAGAATAAGGTATTTTCATTCTTGGGACACGAAAAATTTTTTTTTTGTTGCCCAGTGTAATGGGTAATTTTTGAGATGAAGACAATCTAAATTGAGGAATAACATGCTTTGATCTATTTCTGGTCTGATATGAGTGGATTTCATGATGAGTTACAAAATATTTATTTACCCATTGTAAATTAATGATTTTGTTCTTTCACTCGTATATAATAAAAATAAAATGTGCTAGTTTGATTACATTATTGAGATTTAGTAGGTTTAGCTCTTTAAATAATGCACTAGAATGATTATGGAAATCAGCATCAGTTAACCTGCACAAAAGTACTGTGCGTTATATAAGGAAGAACAAGAGTATGATAAATAGTCAATAAAACCTGTTTAGGGATTACATTTCTAAGTTTAAACATTATAGCAACGCTCCTTGAAATCTTTTTTGAGATATAATTTACATGATCACTCCAATAGAAATTGTTGTCTAGCATTATACCAAGAAATTTTGTTACAATACACTCCTTTACAGCGATTTCATCAACATTAAGTTCATCAAGATACACATTTCGTTTATTAGTAAATATCATGAAAATCGTTTTACTGGTATTTAGGAAGAGTTTATTGGTGGTCAACCATTTCATTACACTGATGAATTCTGAATTAAATATATTTTTAGCTGAATTAACAGCTTTGCAAGAAAAAGACAGTTGTATCATCTGCAAACATTATGAAGTTAAGTATATCAGGTGATCGTAGAAGGTCTTTATACAAAATAAAATAACGGTGAACAAGACTGAGCCCCTTAGTAGTTAGTACACCATATTTGACAAAGGTTTTAGTTGAGCAGGCTTTATTTACTATATCTATTGAACAATTAACTTTTAAACCAATCATTGATTGCTCCTCTAAAGCCATAACAATATAATTTGTTAAGTGGAATATTATTGTCTATAACAGTACATCAAACGCTTTACTTAAATCCGTAAATATTGATATTATTTATTTGTTCCCTGTAGCTATATTTGTATTTTCCATGAAATTTAAAATAGCCATTTATAATAATATATTGCGGAAGCCATATTGATTTGAGATAATAAATTGTAGGATTCTAAATAGAGCTGCATTCTCCTTTTTACAACTTCTTCGAAAACTTTGCTGAACACAGCTAATGAGCACACCAGCCTGTAATTAGTTGCTAATGCAGGATTCCCCCCCCCACTTGAAAAGGGGTGTCGTACAACCAATTTTTAGCATGGATAGGAATATTCTTTTAGAAATGGATCCCCCGCCCCGCCCCCCCCCCTTTTAAAAAGGGGTGTTGTACAACACAACCAATTTTTAGCACGGATAGGAATATTCTTTTGGAAATACTTTGATAATTTTAGCGAAAGTTACAGATATCTTATTTTCAATAAGCTTCAGTATAGTTACAGGAATGTTATGAATGTTAATTTTTTAATTTTTTAATTTACCAATAATATTCCGGACCTCAGTAGAGGTAGCAGGAAAAAGAAAAAAAGAAAACGAATTTAGTGGGCTGGGTGGCATATATTCTAACGGTGAGTGATCATTATCTAATAACTGTGACCGAAGCTTATTTTGCACCTAACGCAACGTAACCTAACCATAGCCGCCGCGTACAAATACGTACAAAGCACCGAAAGGGTTAAAAAATCTACAATAGAAGTATCATCAGTAATTTCTTTATTACCAACATTTAGTTTATTGAAGTTTTGGTACTTTTGCATTATCCTCCCAACACTAGTTTCACTAATTTTTTTTATAATGGAAGGAAAATAAAGTACCATAACCAAAACCAAACCAACATTATATAAAAAAATTAGTGTTGGGAGGATAATGCAAAAGAACCGGAGTGTTCATAATTTTTCCAAGAAGACTGTTTATGGATGTCCAAGTGTTTTTCACGTTTCCTTTAGAGAAAATTGATCGTTACAGTAGTTATCTTTTGCAGTTTTGATTATTTTATTTAATAATTTGGTTCTAGATTGAGTATATTATTGTACTTTAGGAATTGTTAATGATTGTTAACGTGAAAATTAAGACCCCCTAAATGTTGGTTAATTTTACGATACGATAGTAATTGTAACGATTGTGTAAGAATTATCTGATTATCGTGTAAGGTATACCGAGGGGGGGAGGAGAAATTATGGTAACAAGAACCTTATTACAAGATGATATGAAATATTTAGGAATGATTCCAAATGGTTCAACCAACCATGCGGTAGATAGCGATATCAACGATTTATTTAAGATTTGTACAATAAAAATATTATACATTGTGACCATAAACATTTTTATTGGTTTTCAAATAGTTTATGACCAAGTTAGTTGGTCGAAATCATTTGTTTTTCTTGTCCACCTAACTTTATCTCAACTACTGATATAGACAGTAATATGTAAAGCGGTGAAGCTTTCCTCCCATTTATATTTTGTGTTTCCTTTCCTTCGTGGTTTTATTCATCAAATATTTTTCACGTGTTACTTTCGTGAAATAATTTTCATATATATATATATATATATATATATAATATTAATATATATAATATATATATATATATTATATATATATATATATATATATATGCACTAGAATCACAAAATAACACGTGACCTTATTAATAAGCAAACAACCACAAGGAAAAGGAAACACAAAGTCCGAGCGCTTTCGTGATATATTCACATTATCAAGGAGGAACAGAAAATAGACGGAGATTACAAAGTATTTGAGTTAAATAGACAAGCAAAAAATTCACAATTGGCACCTCAAATTAAAGGCCTTAAAGCCCTCTAAAGATTTTTTCAAATTGATAACATAATCTGTAGGCAGCTAAATAACTGAATATAAAAAATATATACTGTATAGATGAAATTAGACAAAAAGCAAACCAATACAGAGAACAAAAATTATTATAATGGTTATTAACACTAATATTTAATTAAAACAGGCAATTAATAGGCAAGAATTTAATGAAAAAAACAAATAGATGACGTAGATGACAAATAGAAAACATAATCTGTAGGCTGATTAATTACTATACAGATGAAATTAGACAAAACACCAGTACAGAAAACCAAAAAAAAAATTATTATAATGGTTATTAACACTAATATTTAATTGAAATAGGAAAAATTAAGAGGCCCGAAATTAATGAAAACAAAGGGAAAGTTGCCATCGTCTTACAGATTATTACAAAATTTCAACAAACAATCTGGAAAAAAAAATTGTTATCCCAACAGCCACCCACTTCAAATATCCAATAAACCACCCAGCAACCAAAGATTATACACGAAAGGAATATTACAATTAAAATAGACACATAAGACTGTTAACAGTTCTTACAATAATATTTATTTATTAACCAGGGCAAACCATTAAGAGGCAAAAAATGCAATTAAGAAAAGAGTAGGCCCATCGCCAACTTACTGACAATGTACGAATCTAATTTGTACAACCCAGGGCTAATATTAAAGACCAAATCCGCATTATTCTTGATCACACTTGATTCCAATATATTTCTGCTAACAATAGATTTACTAAACCTTAATTTGGAAGCATTTTTCCAATCAATGGGATGATTAGAATCTCTTACGTGAATGAAAATGGCGTTAGATTCCTGGCCACTTCTTATACTGTATTGATGCTGTTTAATACGAAACTCAAGAGTCTTACCAATTTGGCCAATGTAAAATTTATTACATATTGTGCAAGGGATTTTATATACACAACCATGTTCACTTAAAGGGGAGTTCTTAATCAATGAATTCTTAATGACATCTAAATTTTTGAACGCAATATTTACGTTAAAAGTCCTCAGCAAATTCGGGAGCTCAAGGAAATTTTCTCTGAATGGTAACACTAAAACATTTTTTGTGTTATAAGGAATCTTATCCTTTACTTCGTAGAAGGTTTTCTTTGCCATTTTTAAGGACTTATCTATGCAGTTCTTTGGGTATTTTAAATCAAAAGCAATTTTGTATATTATACTAATTTCATCGTCAATAAACTCAGGGCTACAAATTCGTAGGCCTCTTAGAAACAAAGTAGAAAGAGCGGATCGTTTTACATTAATGTGGTGATCAGAATAATAATGTATATAGGAACAATTATTAGTGGGTTTTCTGTAAATATTGTACTTAAACTTTTTTCCAGACCTATATATTAAAACATCTAAAAAAGGGATCGAAGAATCTTTTTCTATTTCAACCTAATTCTCTCATACGTAATCACTCGCACAACAATAACCACCCAATTTCACAGTCTAATTTCGCCGTACTTGCTGCCGGAAGCTCTGACCTTAAGCTTAAAATTTTGGAGTCTTTGTTTATTTATAAACTAAAACCAGACCTAAATTCTGACGAATCATCGATAGATCTGCTATGTTTTGGTTAAGCCCTGAAGATGGAATTAGTGCATTCCGAAACGTTGGTACTATTAAACCTTGAAGGATGTTTGTATTTTCTCTGGTGTTCCTGTTTATTATTAAACTGCGTTTTCCGCGCCACCAATCAATAGCCGATATATATATATATATATATATATATACCAGGAAGAAGACCAGGAACAAGCAAAAATATTGATGGTTCTAACAAACGAATTTATGTTAACACAAGAGATAACAAATAACACCAGAAAAAATAGCTGTATGGATGTGGTATTCACGAACAACATCAACTTAAATGATGATATAAAACTAACTACAACTATTATCTCAGACCACAACATACAGTAATCGAGATATCAACTTATATGGTGACAGCCTTTAAAGAAAATACTCATACTGAAGGACGAAGGATAGTTGAGATTTTTAACTTAAACTCCACGACTATAAATTAGAAAGAAATCAGACTCCACATGGCCCAAAGAGATTGGAGAAAAGTTTTAGAAGATAAAACAATCGAAGGAATGCTAACAACTTTGGAAGAAAAGACGCTGGAAACTTTAGAAAATATGTTTCGAAACCACAGCCAAAAGTAAAGAGGAACTTTTTCGAGAGGCAAAAGCGAACAATATTCCGCAAAAGAAAGAGAGTAGCTGCGAAGTTAATTAATTACACAGACAGCAATACCAGGGAAGTAATATAAGAAAAACTGGAGCGTATCGGTAGGGAAATACAAGCCCTGGTTAAGGCCATGCAGAGCGGGAAGGGAAAAATGCAGTAGAAGTAATAAAGGAAGATATAGTGGAAGCTATAGGACAAATGAAATCACATTCAGTTGCAGGTCCGGACGAATGGAATGCCTTATTGATTAAAAACTGTAAAAACTGAAATAGTTACACCCCTATACTGGATATAGAGAAGATCCCTGGACACGGGGAAATAGCAAGCATCCTGAAAAGAGCGAACAATGTCCCTATATATAAAGGAGGGGGATAGATCTCAAGAAAAGAACTATAGACCACTATCACTGACGTCCCATCTCACCAAAATATTTAAAATAATAGTTAGAGAGAAAACCTACGACTTCTTGGAGACACTGGAAAGATTCAATGAGAACCAGCACGGATTCCGATCTGGAAGATCATACCTATCACGGCTGATAGAGCACTATAACAATATCATAGACGTACTTGAAACCAATGAAAACTACGATGTCATATACACGGATTTTGTTAAAGGGTTCGACAAATGTGGTCATGGTATATAGCACATAAATGAAACGTATGGGAATAACAGGCAAATTGGAAAAATGAATTTACAATTTCCTCAGAGAATGTCTGCAGGTCGTAAAAATCAGGTATATCATCATCAGAATGGGAAGTACGCAGATCAGTACTACAAGGAACAGTATTCGCCCCACTTCTATTCATTATCATGCTAACAGACACAGACAATAAAATAAGCAACAAGAGTATAGTAACATCCTATGCAGACGATATATAAAATTCAGCAGGAAAATTAGTAATTCAGAAGAGGTGGACGCCCGACAGAGGGACGCAAGTAAAATAGAGAAATGATCAGAAAATAACAACACGAAATTTAACACAGGGAAATCTTAGCTCTTGAGCTATGGAAGAAATGAGTAAAGCAGACAGCATATTATGCCCCAGGTGGACAGGAAATTCAGAGAAGCAAGAAAGCAATAGATTTAGGTGTTGTAATAACCGAAGATGCGAAATTTGAGACACAAAATCAGATAGTGATAATCAAAGCAAAATGAGTGGCGGGACAGGTACTGAGAACCTTTAAAAGATGAGACAACAAAGTAATGATTCTCCTGCTGAAAACTGATCATACCAAACCTTGAATACTTTTCAGTCTTGACGTCCCCATATAAAAAGGAATTAATAAACCAGAAGAAATTCAAAAAAATTTCACAGCCAAGATTGATGGCTGCAAAGAACTAAAGGTCAGACAAGGGACACCCTCATCTCGAAAGGAAATTAGCTTGGTTGTCAGGGAGGCCAAGACGATTCAACCAGCTTTCGAAGGAGTTCAAGAACATTACTGGTGTCAACATAGAATTCTTCAAAAGAAAACGACGCCTGACTCAGGACGGTACCAGGTAAGCCGGGTGTGCCTGGCTATATGCGATGGAGATCACATGAAAGCAACTTGCTCCTCCACTAAGCCAGACCTAGAGGTGGGTTCACCAGCTTGACTTTCGTGTGAAGAGAGACCAACGCACGAAACTGCTACGAGGTTACGAGGTATTATTAATTTCTACTGAATGACCTCTTTGAAGTCCTATGAATATTCAATTTATAATAGTTCCTTTTCGGTAAATTCAAAGAAGTTGTACCTCTTATCGAAAGTTGGGATGGAGTTAAATGAAATGAAAATGATGCAGTATGAAATGAAATACTGAAATACAAAAGGGAATGACGGCGCAGTAATATATATATATATAATATATATATATATATATATAATAATATATATATATATAATATTTAGGAGAAATCCAATGACAAGGAGAAATGTAAATGCCATGAAAAGTCTTCTTTAATGCGCAACGTTTCGAGCAATACGCTCATCTTCAGGCTGTAATAACAATGTGAAATTAAAATCAATATTGAATGAAAAACAGACAAAGAAAATTTCTATAACCTATTCATAAAGCAAATTTTAAAAGACTGAAAAAGAGGGTTAAATTCTAAGTTATACAGATTTACATTAAAATTAAGAAGCTATTTTTAAATACATATAGTAAATGTGAAATTAATACACTGGAAAAATTAACAATAGTACACTGGAATAATGAAACTAACTAACCTTCACTGCAATTTCCGAGGCTAGACTGATTTAAGAGCAAACGAGAAAACATAAGATAAGAATAAGAAGAAGATGGAGGGCGATTGGGGAAGGGGGATTATAAGGAATTGGGGAAGGAGGAGGGATAAAAAGTTTAAAGGGACGGCTGATGAGTCAACATTTACTAGGGGAAATGTTTTAATAAAGCGATTCCAAAATTCTTAGTGAGTTGGGACAAGTATTACAACCAAGAATTTTAAAATTGTCTAAAGTGACATCAGTTTTACATTTATACTGTGTTCCGAATCTAGAAACTTCTTTAGTTTTTAAAATTTTACCTGTTCGGCCACTTATTCCCATATGCGAATAAAATCTAGCCCTGAGAGAGCGAACAGTGCTGCCAATGTAATTCCCAAGGAGACACCTAGGGCAGGTAAATAAATATACAACACCGCTACGCAACGAGTCAGGGGTTCGATCCTTCGCTGAGAAAAAGCTACCTAAAGACGTTTTATTAATAAATATGATGCGGAAATCAGTATGATAAAAAAATTTCCTTAACAACTTTGTAAATTTAAGCTTAAATTCCTTATTCAAAGGACCCATTTCAGGTACCAAGAAATATTTTATATCCTTCGGCACTGTAATACAGGAAGTTGAGGGCTATAAACATTATTTAAGAAGGATCTAATTAGTTTATCTACATATTGAACAGGAAAACTATTATTAGTAAAGTATGATCTTAGATTATTAAATTCATCATTAAGTAAGGTAAAACTAGAGGTCAAATTATATCCTCTGAACAGGAGAGTTTTAATACAAGACATCTTATAGTTGAAATCAGTAAAACTAAAAAAATTCATGCCCAAACCAGTGAAAGTGGGTTTCCTGTAAACTGATGTAGTAATAGAATCACCGTTTTTCGAAATTAAAAGATCTAAAAGGGAGGGAGCCATTTTCTCAGTTTCCATTGTATACGTTATATTGGGGTGCAAAGAATTTAGGAAGTTAAAGAATTGTTGCGCTTGTACCGCATTATCAAAGACTGCTATCGAATCATCAACGAAGCGTCGATAGAAAATTGGCTTGAGATGAGTGGGAGATTGACTAAAAATTACACTTTCTAAATGAGTCATAAAAAATCAGCTGCTAACGGTCCGACAGGTGATCCCATCCCTACCATCAATTTGTTGGTAAACCTTATTGTTGAAAGTGAAATAGCATTGTTTGAAGACCAATTCTAAAAGTTCCTTAAAATGAGACAATGAAAAACCATGAAAATATCAACTGAGCTAAAAACCCTATCTAAAATAATGGCAATAGTTTCAGATACAGGTACATTTGTGAAAAGCGACTTTACATCAAAACTGACAAAAAACTTTTTTGAATCGAAGTTTACCAAGAAGGTCTTTTTGGAATTCAAACGAGTTATTTATAGTGTAAGCATTTTTCGCAAAGGGGACAGGAGACGAACAACAAATTTTGCCAATTGAAAGGTGGGTAAGTTATACGAAGCTAAAATAGGACGGAGAGGTGTTCCAGCTTTATGGATTTTAGGCAACAGTATAATTGAGCAAGATTAGCACCAGATGCGAACAACTGAGAGTGGTTATTTTATAAATCGGACTACATAAACAAAACTAATGAAATCCTAAGTGATCTTACTAAATTCAAACAAATTCTGAACCTGTCAATAAAGTCATTGTAAGGTTAGAAGACCAGGTTAATAGATTTCTGTCACGACTAAAGTCCTTAAAGATAATAAAAAATGATACTTACTCTCAGTTGTTCGCATCTGGTGCTAATCTTGCTCAATTATACTGTTGCCTAAAATCCATAAAGCTGGAACACCTCTCCGTCCTATTTTAGCTTCGTATAACTTACCCACCTTTCAATTGGCAAAATTTGTTGTTCGTCTCCTGTCCCCTTTGCGAAAAATGCTTACACTATAAATAACTCGTTTGAATTCCAAAAAGACCTTCTTGGGAAACTTCGATTCAAAAAAGTTTTTTGTCAGTTTTGATGTAAAGTCGCTTTTCACAAATGTACCTGTATCTGAAACTATTGCCATTATTTTAGATAGGGTTTTTAGCTCAGTTGATAATTTTCATGGTTTTTCATTGTCTCATTTTAAGGAACTTTTAGAATTGGTCTTCAAACAATGCTATTTCACTTTCAACAATAAGGTTTACCAACAAATTGATGGTGTAGGGATGGGATCACCTGTCGGACCGTTAGCAGCTGATTTTTTTATGACTCATTTAGAAAGTGTAATTTTTAGCAATCTCCCACTCATCTCAAGCCAATTTTCTATCGACGCTTCGTTGATGATTCGATAGCAGTCTTTGATAATGCGGTACAAGCGCAACAATTCTTTAACTTCCTAAATTCTTTGCACCCCAATATAACGTATACAATGGAAACTGAGCAAAATGGCTCCCTCCCTTTTAGATCTTTTAATTTCGAAAAACGGTGATTCTATTACTACATCAGTTTACAGGAAACCCACTTTCACTGGTTTGGGCATGAATTTTTTTAGTTTTACTGATTTCAACTATAAGATGTCTTGTATTAAAACTCTCCTGTTCAGAGGATATAATTTGACCTCTAGTTTTACCTTACTTAATGATGAATTTAATAATCTAAGATCATACTTTACAATAATAGTTTTCCTGTTCAATATGTAGAAAACTAATTAGATCCTTCTTAAATAATGTTTATAGCCCTCAACTTCCTTGTATTACAGTGCCGAAGGATATAAAATATTTCTTGGTACCTGAAATGGGTCCTTTGAATAAGGAATTTAAGCTTAAATTTACAAAGTTGTTAAGGAAATTTTTTTATCATACTGATTTCCGCATCATATTTATTAATAAAACGTCTTTAGGTAGCTTTTTCTCAGCGAAGGATCGAACCCCTGACTCGTTGCGTAGCGGTGTTGTATATTTATTTACCTGCCCTAGGTGTCTCCTTGGGAATTACATTGGCAGCACTGTTCGCTCTCTCAGGGCTAGATTTTATTCGCATATGGGAATAAGTGGCCGAACAGGTAAAATTTTAAAAACTAAAGAAGTTTCTAGTATTCGGAACACAGTATAAATGTAAAACTGATGTCACTTTAGACAATTTTAAAATTCTTGGTTGTAATACTTGTCCCAACTCACTAGAATTTTGGAATCGCTTTACATTAAAATTGACCCCTACGTCTAAATGTTGACTCATCAGCCGTCCCTTAAATTTTATAATCCCTCCTCCTTCCCCAATTCCTTATAATCCCCCTTCCCCAATCGCCCTCCATCTTATCTTATCTTATCTTATCTTATGTTTTCTCGTTTTGTGCTTAAATCAGTCTAGCCTCGGAAATTGCAGTGAAAGGTAGTTAGTTTCATTATTCCAGTGTACTATTGTTAATTTTTCCAGTGTATTAATTTCACATTTACTATATGTATTTAAAAATAGCTTCTTAATTTTAATGTAAATCTGTATAACTTAGAATTTAACCCTCTTTTCTCAGTCTTTTAAAATTTGCCTTTATGAATAGGTTATAGAAATTTTCTTTGTTGTTTTTCATTCAATATTGATTTTAATTTCACATTGTTATCAACAGCCTGAAGATGAGCGTATTGCTCGAAACGTTGCGCATTAAAGAAGACTTTTCATGGCATTTACATTTCTCCTTGTCATTGGATTTCTCCTAAATATTAAATTGAAGCTCTGTAGAAGCAACCCGCATGATTATATATATATATATATATAATATATGTTAGCGGCAATAAGCGAAATTGGGTATTAAGATAATGTTTCGGCAATAATGCATATAGTATAGCATTAGTTATGATACAACGGTCACTTTCACTGTTTAGGTTAGGTTAGGTTATATTTATTATTATAGAATATAAATAGGCATTATACTTATGATTATATGCATTCTTAGCTTTCAGCTTATTGCCTAGGCATTAAGCTTAATGCCGCTAATATATATATATATATATATATATATATATATATATATATACACTGTGTATGTATATAATATGTCCATTTTATCGTGCTTAATATGCATGATAAACTATAGAGCGTAACGAAACATTTGTCAGGATGACAAATTTGTGCGAGAATATTCATTTAATGGGTTTGACTCTTGCAGGGAGGAAACTATAAAAAACAGTATGGCAAATTTATTGCACAGTCAGCTGAAATAAATAAATAAACCCAAAAATAAATAAAAGAATAAATAAAAATGGAGATATTTTATACTTATATCGTTCATTTCTCATTCTGGGGTTTAGAATTCAAAGCGAATTGTGGCTTCTATCCGATATTCAGTTCTATATACAATGGAAGGTATAATTTTATAGCTATTGAATGGGTAGAAAGTTTCCCATATGTGTACTTATGACTGGGTTCTATCTAAACTAAAAAAAATAAACGTCATGCTTGACACTATTATTATTATTATTATTATTATTTTGTACGTGTTAGCTTCATTTTTTAAAAGTAGATTATCTTCGGTAGGTTGATTATAAGAATTATTTGGGATTCATGTACGAGATTATCTGTAATTCGCGTAATTATATATATATATAATATATATATATATATATATATATATATATATATATATATATATATATATATATATGAAGCGCTCCGGACCACAAGCTGCCAAGTACCAAAATTAAAAAATGGAGAAAAATGCAGTTAAAGTTTTTTTCAAATGCCAAAACTTTTGAACCAATAACGATATTTGATTAATTTCGACCATACGTACAGGTCCACAATCTACTCCCTGAGTCACTCACGGGATGGAGGATGGGTGGGGGAATATAGTGTTATAAATAACTCAATTCTGGCCCCACTGGCGCTTGGCAGGTTGTGGTCCGGAGCGCCTCATGTACAGTACGCGATCATATGATTAAGAGTTACAGAACTACTTTAACAGCTTACAAAAAAATGGAAATACTTCTGTAAAAATTAAATTTTCAAGAAATCTGTAAAAAATTACTGTTAATAATTATTTTTATAATTCTATTATTTTCGGTGGAAATTAATAATTAAAAAAAAAATTATAATTTGTAATTTAGGAAAAAAAAATTAAATTTACTTTTTGACGAATTTATTTCCGCATTTGTATTTCTCTGATAACCTTGTTTGTAATCGTTATTTGGACTGCTAAGATCATCTCTTCAACAAGCGTTTTTTCGTTCAATTACTGAAAGAAACGACATATATTTGAACCTTGTTTTAAGCTATAGTAGTTTACTGTAATTTAACATGGCCCAATCGGTCATTTCCTAACCACAGGGACTCTGCAACCTTTGAACCTATCAACAAAAAGGCATAACCCCTACACCAGTGATTTACGAAGTCCAACCCACAACACTTTTAAAAAATCAGGAACACTACAAGAAGCCGTATGGATATGAAAATTAAATGAAAATGAAAAGGTTTATTGGCAGACTATAGTCCATATGACAAATATTATTAATACAATGACAGTTCATATACTAAGGATAGAAATATATACAGTTGATTAGAAATAATACTGTAATGTCGAAGTTAAGTGGAGCTACAGACACGTTTTCGTACCAAGAAGTAGATAGCTTAGGCCTTAGAGGATAAATTGCAGGACTCATGGATAGCTTGGATGATCGGGTTGGTTGATTTTTTAATTCTTTGCATTACACTATTGAGCACGTCTTGTTACCTCCGGGAAGCTCGGGACATTGCGGGTAGCAAACATTTGCGAAGCTGAGCATCTCGGGGGTAATTTATGTTAGAGTCTAAAAGACCTGTTGTACAGCAAATTTAGGGTTCTGCCAGAACCTTTCTTATAATTCACCCAGAGTTGCTGTCCGTATATATTACTGCAGAAAGTACGAAAGAGTGTCTTTAGCTTCACTTGTACAGAATCGAAAGTTCCTTATGGTCATATTCGCTTTAGCACACAGGCTTCGAGGTTGTTTTCTTATATCCGAGTCATCACTCAAGGAGCTGGTAATAGTTTGACCCAAATACTTAAACTCTTGTACTTCCTCAATTACCTCACCATTCATTTTAAACCTTATATCAGCTGGCTGATTACAGCTTTTAGGATGAAATTGCATAACCTTAGTTTTTGTAACATTAAAAAGAATATCATGTTTCTGCGAATACTCTTCGCAGACTATATATATATATATATGCCGGTGTGGATGTTGAACGATATATATATATATATATATATATCCCCGGTTAGGTCAACTGAATGCCCGATTAGATTAATTAAATGCCCGATTAGGTTAATTAAATGCCCGGTTAGGTTAATTGTACGCCCTTGACGATTGGTTAAGTCGTGATATTTTCGTTAAAGCTAACGAAAATATCACGACTTAACCAATCGTCAAGGGCGTACAGATGACCTAACCTGGCATTCAATGAACCTAACCGGGTATTCAATAATTTTACCATATTTATATATATATATATATAAGCAAACAACCACAGGGAAAAGGAAACACAAAGTCCGAGCGCTTTCGTGATATATTCACATTATCAAGGAATATATCACGAAAGCGCTCGGACTTTGTGTTTCCTTTTCCATGTGGTTGTTTGCTTATTAATAAGGTCACGTGTTATTTTGTGATTTTAGTGCATATATATATAATATATATATATATATATATATAATATATATATATATACACGTAATGACGTAATGTTTTTGATGACGTCATTTAATTTTTTAAAAGTAATTATTTAATTTATTAACACCCAGGTGCACAACTTACAGACATATAAACACAGACTAGACAACTCCACAGACGACACCTGCCCACATGTGCCAGGACACACCACAAACAATTGAACACATTATGACAGACTGTACCGCTCTAGCACAACATAGAACACAACACATCACCACTATAGTGCGCTGAACCTCTGGTCCACTCCGGAGAGGGCGATCGGTTACCTGCGCGCCGCCGGCTTGCTCGATCAGGGTGGGCTGATCGGCTAACCAACAACAACAACCTCGGGACCTAATCAATATGTGTGTGAAGTTTCATGTTTGTAACTGCGTCCTTTTATTATTATAGATTATTACAAGCGGTAGCTCGCTATCGCTCGCGACTGTTGTACAACTTGGCCCTCCGGGCAGGTAGCCCTCCGGGCAGGTAGCACTGTGATCCAGCTACAAAATTAAAAAAAACGCCATTACCCCCATTACCCCCTTTCCTCTCCCCATTACCCCCCACTCCCCTATTACCCTCCACTCCCCCATTACCCCCACTCCCCCAATTACCTCACCCCCTCCCCCATTACCCCCACTCCCCCAATTACCTCACCCCTCCCCATTACCCCACTCCCCCAATTACCTCACCCCCTCCCCCATTACCCCCACTCCCCCAATTACCTCACCCCCTCCCCCATTACCCCCACTCCCCAATTACCTCACCCCCTCCCCCACTACCCCGGGCGGGTAGCACTGTGACATATACTGCTACCCGCCCGGAGGGCAGTATATGTCACACAATGTGAAGTTCAAGATTTTCACGGCTGCGTTCTTTTCTGTAGTTTTATCGCGATGCTGGGGCCTTCGGACCCAGTAATTGTGACCTAGGACCGGGAAACTTGACAGAGCACATCGGCAGCTCATGGGCTGTCAGTTGGTGGTGGCTGCAGAATTTTCCGATGTGCCGTTTAGTCTGTGCACGGTTCCGAAGAAAGCGGACAGACACACAGACACATTTTAGCTCAATAGTATATAGGACTACGGGCAGCAATGTGAAGCTCAAGATTTTCATGACCGTTCTTTTCTATAGTTTTATTGACCAAATAATTAAACCGACAGTAATTGGGGGTTCAGTTATTTGGTCAGTAAAACTATAGTCATGAAAATCTTAAGATTCAGAAATCTTGACACAATGTGAAGCTCAAAATTTTCACGGCTGCGTTCTTTTCTGTAGTTTAATCGCGGTGCTTGGGCCTTCGGCCCAGTAATTTTAATTATTTAATTTATTAACACCAAGGTGCACAACCTGGGGACCTAATCAATATGTATGTGAAGTTTCATGTTTGTAACTGCTTCCATTTTGGAGTTATGGCTGGAACACACACACACACACACACACACACACACACACACACACACACACACACGTCCTTTTCTTATTATAGATATAGCAAGAGCTAAAATTCCTCTCTACCATCCATGATGACTGTGTACCATGCCTTTTGGTGGTGTTGCTTTCTTAATAAGGAAAAATTTGTCAAAACATATACAATTTTTAACAAGCGATAATGTAAGGTTGTTAGGCATTAAATTACAAGTGAACAATGATTGCATATTAATTGTAAACTGCTATTTACCATACGACAACCGCAGTAATCTAGATGAATACATTGATTTGCTGTACAAAATTAAGTCAGTATTAGATAACCCCAAATATTCTTACTGTATAATAATGGGGGACTTTAACGCGCATGTGAACTCGGAATTCTTTGGAGAATTGGGTAACATGTGCGAGTCGGCCAAATTAAGTATAAGTGATGTAGCTCTATTAGGGGTAACCAGTGGTAATTTTAGATACGTTAGTGATATGAGTGGTACCTGGTCCGTACCACCAGGTGATTGATCATTGTCTCACTCGTAATAATCTAAAGGATCGAATTGTTAGAGTTCATATTCTGCATGATTTCTTTCTTTCTGATCATAGATCATTAGAATTATTAATTAATTTTACCAATTTATTCGCAACGCGACATAACAAGAACTCAATAGGAAAGAATAATCGCGTCGATTGGTCTAATGTTAATATGCAACAGAGAAATAAATAGAATACAAAGACGGAACACGTCACCTCTTCAATAATTTAGAAATTTTGTATCTTGCCTGTAGTAATCCTTGCTCAAATGATTCTCACTGTAAACTCATAGATAGGTATTATAGTAAGATAATATCCCTGTTAAGAGAAGCAGGAAACCCCTGATTAAATCCTACAACTATCATACTAAGATTATTCCTAGATGGAATGATTTTATTGTCCTCCCTGAAGAGGGAATCGAAAGACGCCTACGATTTGTGGTGCTTTCATGGTAAACCGAGATTAGGACCAGTATACTGTACATGAATATGTGTAGAAGTAGGGGTCAGTATAAGGCGATGTAAACAGGAAGAAGAGTTTTTTCGAGCATCAAAAGCCTGTGAAGCTCGCATAAATAACGATAATAACAAATTTTGGAAATTTGTTAAGAATCAAACGGGTGTCAAAAATGTCCTCCCTCCGACAATCGATGTGGTTTCGGGGGAGGATAAAATTGCAAAGCTGTGGAAAAACCACTACTCTAACATTCTTAATAGTGTGAGTAGGGATAATCTTAAGATAGAGTGCATCGAAACGCCTTTGGGAGGGACAAGGGAAAATATTTTGATATCAGTTCCTGAAGTAAAGAGGTTAATTAAAGAGTTAAAGACTGGTTCTGCGTCAGGGGTAGATGACCTATCGAATGAGCACTTAAAATATGCCAATGACGTGGTATGTCTGTATATATCATTGCTCTTATCAACCATGCTTGCTCATAGGTATATGAATTACACTGACAGTAATTCAACTATTTATAGCTGTTTCCTAGATATAAGTAAGGCACATGATAGAGTGAACCACAATATTTTATTTAAAAAACTAGAAGACAGGAAGGTTCCTATCCTATGTACATACTAAATTTATTGAAATTTTGGTATTCCCACCAATCTTTTACCATTAGAAGGGGGAATGTACTATTCGAATGTTTTGGCTCCTCTTGCGGGGTGAGACAAGGCTCCTTGCTCTCCCTATGCTGTTTAATGTGTATATTGACGGATTAATTGCTTCACTTAATGAGGCAATAGTTGGATGTTGTATAGATAACATAAGGATAAATAACTTAGTTTATGCCGATGATATGGTGTTAATAAGTCCCTCTGTTAAAGGTCTGGATCGGCTACTAAAAGTCTGCGAAGTGTATTCGCAGAAAAATTATCATTTTTTTTATTGTTACAAAAACTAAGGTTATGCAATTTCATCCTAAAAGCTGTAATCAGCCAGCTGATATTGGTTTAAAATAAAAGGTGAAGTAATTGAGGAAGTACAAGAGTTTAAGTATTTGGGTCAAACTATCACCAGCTCCTTCAGTGATGACTTGGATATAAGAAAACAATCTCGAAGCTTTTGTGCTAAAGCGAATATGACTATAACTAACTTTCGGTTCTGTACAAGTGAAGCTAAAGACACTCTCTTTCGTATTTTCTGAAGTAATATATACGAACAGCAACTCTGGGTGAATTATAAAAAAGGTTCTGGCAGAACCCTAAATTTGCTGTCCAACAGGTCTTTTAGACTGTTACATAAATTACCCTCGAGATGCTCAGCTTCGCAAATGTTTGCTACCCGCAATGTCCCGAGCTTCTCGGAGGTAATAAGACGTGCTCAATACAGTCTAATGCAAAGAATTAAAAAATCAACCACTTCTTGGTACGAAAACGTCTGTCTGTAGCTCCACTTAACTTCGACATTACTATATTATTTCTAACTAACTGTACTGTATATATTTCTATCCTTAGTATGTGAACTGTCATTGTATTAATAATAATTGTCATATGGACTATAGTCTGCCAATAAACCTTTTCATTTTTATTTTCATATGTATTAAACGTGTGCATGTAATGAACTACTTTTCTACTTTTTCTACATTTCAAAATACCACACTTTGATTAACTGTGATAACCATTCTTTGTGCGTCCGTGCGCATTCAATAAAGTGTGATCTTCGTGTTAGATTAAAATAACCATCTACAGAGATACTAAGCATTTACCATGACAGTAGTATTATATTTGAAGAAAGAGTTATTTTACACATAAACACACACACACAATATATATATATATATATATATATAATATATATATATATGATGAATAAAACCACGAAGGAAAGGAAACACAGAAAGGTGCTCAAGCGCTTTCGTCTAATGACATCCTCAGGAACACTGAAGTACATAAAAGGGTTACAGCCTATATATAGGTTCCAGAAAAAAAAAAATATATATATATATATATATATATATATATATATATATATATATATTATATATGCAATAAACGGAGAAGTAAACATAAAAATTAAAAATTAAAGGATTATCGAAGAGGCATACAAATTTGTAAGGAAAAATATCGATTTTTAGCACAAGATCAAATGAATTATCTCCAACCAATGTTATAAAAAAAATAAATAAATAAATAAAATAAATAAATAAATAGATAAATAAAACATACAAATTTATACTGGAAATCTGCCCGGGTTTTAACACTGCCTTTTATGGTTAAGGTTCGATGTATATAAAAATGAAATGAAAATTAAAAGTTAATATAGTAGCATACAAGTTTACCAAAGATTTAGCGTTCTACCCTTCTTATCTAAATCTGTTCTGAAGGAATTCAAAACAACAGGATCGAGTTGAAAAGACCTTTGCTTATGTTGAAGTTATTTGTAAGTTGGATAATGGCAGACTCAAGAATATTTCTATTAACAATGTTGCTAGAGTGAAATAAAACTGAAGCATTATTCCAATCAATACAGTGGGATAACTCTGACAAATGGACAAAAAGGGCACTGGACAACTGTCCTGTTCTAACGGAATATTGATGCTGTTTTATACGTGTGTGCAAATCCTTTCCCGTCTGACCTATGTAAAAGGAATCACATTGTTTACAACCAATTTTATAGATAATGCCTGAATTATTGGTAGGGCTATTTTTTACTATGATATTTTTCACAATATTGTTATATGAAAACACTACATTAATATCCAAAAGTTTAAGTACATTAGTAATGCCTAAAAAGCCCGGGGAAAATGGAAGTACTAAAATATTTTTTGACGAAGTACGAGTGTTATTATTGACACGATAGAAAGTTCGTTTGCCTTGTTGAGACAAGATTCCATAAACGCAGATGGATAACACAGATCATTTCCAATACCGTTGATTTTTTCTAATTCGGCATCGATGTATTCCGGACTGGCGATCCTAAGGGCGCGGAGAAACATTGAAGAAAAAATGGCCTTCTTAGTGGGGGTGTCATGTCCCGAGTAAAAGTGTACGTAGGACAAATTTTTTTTTTTTCCGATAGAAACTAAACTTAAAACCTGAGCTTTTCCTATGTACACGCGCATCCAAAAATGGGATTGAATTGTCTTGTTCCACTTCTAAAGTAAACTTAATGGAGGGGACAATCACAGCTGAAGTCTGCTGCCAACAACTCCAACGATTGAAGATGGCATTACAAGAAAAACGTCCTGCATTAATTAATCGCAGAGGTTCCATTCCACCAGAATAACGCGCGCTCTCACACTGCTCGAATCACCACTGCCCAATTGGAGGCATTTGGTTGGGAAAAAATGCCTCATCCACCTTATTCTCCGGACATCGCACCTTCAAACTACCATTTATCAGAAGTCTGCAACACTATCTAGATGGACAAAAGTTGCAATCTAGGGAAGCTATCGAAAACGAAGTGATCGCTTTTTTTTGACTCGAAACCAAGGGATTCTTTGAACGTGGCAAAAAAACTTTTCTACAGATGGGAGGAGATTATAGAAAAAGAAGAGAATTATATTGACTATTAATTTGTCATTATGTCATTTAATTTTTGTTGTGACTAAACTAAAAAGTTGAGCAAATTTGTCCTCATAAGTTCTTTAATTTTTGTTCTGAATGAACTAAAAAATCGAGCAGAATATATGTTACAACCTTATATACTGTATATGATCACCTGAAGATCAGGGTCCCCAGCCTTCTTAAGTTAGCTTTATAAGGCTAACTAACGAAAATATCATGACCTAACCTAACCAATCGTCAAGGGCGTACAGTTGACCTAACGATTGGTTGGTTAGGTTGTGATATTTTCGTTAGTTAGCCTTATAAGGCTAACTAAAGAAGGCTGGGGGCCCTGATCTTCAGGTGATCATATATATATATATATATATATATATATATATATATATATATATATATATATATATACCGGGTTGCCCAGAAAAAAGTAAGCTATTGCTTTCAAGATTTTATTTCAGTTTTATTTATGAAAAATCTTTAACAAAGATAGAGTATATTAAAAAAAATATTATAAAAACAGAAGTGCTACACATAAAAGCAAATTATTTATTTGAATCGTTTTAAAAGCAAGCAAATCCTGACAATAGTAAATATAAAAGTTGTTAAAAGCAATAGCTTACTTTTTCTGGGCAACCAGGTGTATGTATATATTTATTGCGAACTCACTGACTTATTTCTGCAATGCTCATTCAGTATGTATTACGCATGTGTTTTTTCACAAAATTAAGGAAAACCTATTGTGGTACACGATAATTATTAGCTACGTACGGTAATTTTTGTGTGGCTGGCACTGCAATTACTAGTCGCTTTTAAATTAGTTTCAGTTTTAAAGCTAGTTAAAATTTTTTAATAATATAGAAACCGATGTATGTTCTATTATCATTTATGTAGCAATTGTGGAATATATTATATATATATATATATATATATATATATATATATATATATATATATATATATATATATATATATATATCCCCGCAAGGGGGTTCTAAGCTCGTGCTCTTGAGTGCTCTTTGTGCTCGTTTGTACGTGCTTGTTCCTGGAGGTTTCACGTGCGCCCTCCCGGCCCTAGCACCCAAGGATGATGGGGCTCGACCCTGCAGTCCTTGTCATCCTTGGTCTTTTTCCACTTCGACTGTCCCCTCTACCCTTTCTTTTTCCTCTGTCTTTCCTCTCACTTTTTCTTTGTTTTTCCGCTGAGATATGCCCTTTAAATAGAGGCGAATCGGTTCTTCCTGAACTAAAAAAAAAAAAAAAAAAAAAAATATATATATATATATATATAATATATAGGGTCTGTCAAAAAAAACTAAGCCAAATTCAAACCTTTATTAAAACAAAACCATTTATCTAATTAAGTTGAATTTTTTACACAATAAAGTATAGGTAATCACCTATTATCCTTTAAATATTTATGACGATATCTTCAGAATTGTTAATTTTATTAATAATTAACTAAAACGTGAGATTCTCCTATTTAACATGAAAAAATTTTTTTTACGATATACTGTAGATAATTTTTAGTTTAATAAAATTAAAAGAACTGTTCAATATGATTCCCTTGCATTTCTATCACTTTTTTTAATCTTGGTCTGAATTCGTCTATTGCTCGATTTATTTGCTCTTGGGGGAGCTCTGCCCATTTTGCGATAATCAACTCACGCAAATGATTGACATCCCTTATTCTGTTCCTATACACTCTCTCTGCCAAGTTTTCCCATATTCCGTAGTCTACAGGGTTTAGGTCAGGGCTGTTAGGTGGCCAATTATTCGGTTCCAGAAATTCAGGCACATTCTTTTTCAAATATTCGATGGTTGTTTTGCCAGTATGTGATGTTGCATCATCTTGTTGAAAAATAAAGTAACCTTGACTAGCCAAGTTTCTCATTTCTGGAAGCATTTTCTCAAGCAGGGTATTTGAATAATATTGAGCATTAATTTTCACTCCTGGCTCAATGAAAAATATTGAAGTTTTTCCCAACTTGGACACTCCAACAGAAACCATGACGCTAGAAGAAAAGTGACTCCTTGTTGCGTACAGTCTTTCATCTTGGATTTCATTTTTCTTCGCAACATCAGAATAAACCCAGTCATTCTGTGAGTTTCTTGGTGGCTCTACCGTAAAACGTTTTTCATCCGTAAAAAATGTCTTGGAAAGTTTATCTTGTTATTATACGTAAAATACGTTTGGATTTCTCAACTCTTTTCTGACAATCTTTGTCCATGCACTCTTTTAAATGGTTTAAATTGCAGATCAGATTTAATAATCCTTCTTACGCTTGATTCTGATATTTCTAGTTCTTTTGATATTTGAGCAGGTGTCATGTGGCTACCAGGTCGATCCTCTTGACTAAGGATACGTTCCTCCACTTTCTGAATATTTTCATCTACTCTAACTGATTTTGGTCGCCCACTACCAACCTTCCTTTCAATGCTTCCTGTTTCATCGATAGTTCTCAATAAGTAATCTAAACCTGATCTAGTCCATCCCTTATAATCGAATTCAGAAAGTAATTTCCTTGCACTATAACCTTTTTCAATTCTATAATGCTTTATAATTATTTTATCTTCATGTGAGAATGGCATATTTAGAGGTATTCACGAAAATTTTTAAATCTAAACAAATTCTGAAAAAGAGAAAAAAGAAGATATTACATAATGAGAATAACTGAAATTTTCGCAATCTGTAGAAATAACCGCATAACTCCTAAAATATTTAAAATAAAGTTATAAAATTATCACAGATTATTTATGAGCCTTTTATTTATTTAGTGTAAAAAAATATTTGAAATCTCTATCAAATTGTGCATTTTATAGAGATTTCAAATTGGCTTAGTATTTTTTGACAGATCCTGTGTGTGTGTGTATATATATATATATATAGAAACGACATAAGTATTAAGGAACGTTTCTGCACACGAGGAAGAGAAATCACGAATAAATGAAAAATGAGGCGAACCGCCCGGGAATCGAACCCAGGGCCTTCCAATTGCCGGTTGGATGCGCTACCATTACACTACGGACCTCGATCAATCATAAATCGAAATTCTCCCACATAGGGCAGAAACCAATGCCCTGAGAGGGTACCCTCGCAAATCGTGAATATGTGCATTTAACTGCAATGACCACGCAGTATATAAATGAATAGAAACGACATAAGTATTAAGGAACGTTTCTGCACACGAGGAAGAGAAATCACGAATAAATGAAAAATGAGGCGAACCGCCCGAGAATCGAACCCAGGGCCTTCCAATTGCCGGTTGGATGCGCTACCATTACACTACGGACCTCGATCAATCATAAATCGAAATTCTCCCACATAGGGCAGAAACCAATGCCCTGAGAGGGCACTCTCGCAAATCGTGAATATGTGCATTTAACTGCAATGACCACGCAGTATATAAATGAATAGAAACGACATAAGTATTAAGGAACGTTTCTGCACACGAGGAAGAGAAATCACGAATAAATGAAAATGAGGCGAACCGCCCGGGAATCGAACCCAGGGCCTTCCAATTGCCGGTTGGATGCGCTACCATTACACTACGGACCTCGATCAATCATAAATCGAAATTCTCCCACATAGGGCAGAAACCAATGCCCTGAGAGGGTACCCTCGCAAATCGTGAATATGTGCATTTAACTGCAATGACCACGCAGTATATAAATGAATAGAAACGACATAAGTATTAAGGAACGTTTCTGCACACGAGGAAGAGAAATCACGAATAAATGAAAATGAGGCGAACCGCCCGAGAATCGAACCCAGGGCCTTCCAATTGCCGGTTGGATGCGCTACCATTACACTACGGACCTCGATCAATCATAAATCGAAATTCTCCCACATAGGGCAGAAACCAATGCCCTGAGAGGGCACTCTCGCAAATCGTGAATATGTGCATTTAACTGCAATGACCACGCAGTATATAAATGAATAGAAACGACATAAGTATTAAGGAACGTTTCTGCACACGAGGAAGAGAAATCACGAATAAATGAAAAATGAGGCGAACCGCCCGGGAATCGAACCCAGGGCCTTCCAATTGCCGGTTGGATGCGCTACCATTACGCTACGGACCTCGATCAATCATAAATCGAAATTCTCCAACATAGGGCAGAAACCAATGCCCTGAGTGTGCAGAAACGTTCCTTAATACTTATGTCGTTTTTATTCATTTATATACTGCGTGGTCATTGCAGTTAAATGCACATATTCACGATTTGCGAGGGTGCCCTCTCAGGGCATTGGTTTCTGCCCTATGTGGGAGAATTTCGATTTATGATTGATCGAGGTCCGTAGTGTAATGGTAGCGCATCCAACCGGCATTTGGAAGGCCCTGGGTTCGATTCCCGGGCGGTTCGCCTCATTTTTCATTTATTCGTGATTTCTCTTCCTCGTGTGCAGAAACGTTCCTTAATACTTATGTCGTTTCTATTCATTTATATACTGCGTGGTCATTGCAGTTAAATGCATATATATATATATATATAATATATATATATATATATAGAGAAGAGAGAGAGAGAGAGAGAGAGAGAGAGAGATGTCAAATCAGAGTTGACCTGATTGGACCCGACTCAGTTGTCCCCAGTGGTTGTTTTTTTTTTCAGAAAAAGCCCACCTGAAAAAAACAATTAAAACCCACTCAAGCGGGTTTTTTCAGATATTTGAAAACAATGAGTTACTGTAATAAGCTAATAAAAATAATATAACAGTCAATACTATGTATTTAAGAGTCATTGCAGTCATGTAGGACTTTGTTTTATTAAATAAATAACAAAAGCACAAAGCTCAGCGCGACTTCAACTTTATTTTTAATTAAAACTGAACTCCAAAATATTTCATTTTATTAAATGAAGCGCCCTGGAAAAGTAATAAACTAAGTAATTCAGATTGTAATCATAGTTAAGTATTTATTTATTAAGCACTGGCACATCTCAAAGTAATCAAACTTCATCTTCATTCAGTTCACTTCCACTACGCAAATATTTGTATATTTTGACCAGCTTTCTTGCTTTTTCTGTCCCAAGCTTGTTGCGTAACTTGGACCAGCTGTGTCCAGTTGTTGAGAAAACTCTCTCAGTGGCAGCTGAACTTGGGGTACAACTCGGTAGATGTTCGCAAAAGTTGCAGAAATCTTCCATACCAATAACATTTCTTTTTGTAGTTTGTACTTTCATCAATTGCCACCGAGTAGAGGTAGACTTTCTATACAGTTGAATGACTTGATTATTAAACATTGATACTAAGAAAAGTTCTTGTCTTATTTGAAAGCCAGAAAATATGCTAGATATTGAGGCTTGTTGCTGAGTATCCACTGTTCTGCTGCCATTGCTTGCTCTTCATCAAGTTCTGCTCCTGTTAATGCATACCTATATATATATATATATATTATATATAATTCAGAGCTGGGCACTTGCGGCATATTTTGCGGTACTGCGGTACTGCGGTATTACCAAACCGGTACCAAACCGGTACGCGGAAATTTGAATGCGGTAGCGGTACTGCGGTACTTTCAGCGATCCTTTGCGGTACTGCGTTATGCGGTCCCAGTTTGGTAGTACCGCAGTACCGCAAAATATGCCGCAAGTGCCCAGCTCTGAATTATGTATAATATATATGTGTGTGTGTGTGTAAAGAACGACGCTTGTGTAGAAGAGCGTTCCGCACAAGATGAGGAGGGAGAACGAGCAAATGAAAAATGAGGTATCGCCCAGGAATCAAACCCGGGATCAGCCAATTGCCGGTCGGATATGTTAACCACTACACTAAGGACCCCGATTAGTCAGTACTCGTAATTCTCCTACATACGGACGGAATGAAATGCCCTGAGGGGGCACCTTCGCCGACGCTTGTGTAGAAGAGCGTTCCTACACAAGCGTCGTTCTTTACATTAATTATACTGTGTGTACTGATCCACAATCAGTCGTTGATAGCAGGAATGTTGAGTGGCCAGTGTGGATTGAGGTGGCAATGATGGGATCATTCCGCACTGATGACCATCCATTTTGTCGCAGAGTTATTGTAGCATTTGTTAAGTCATTACTCAGATTCTGTTCTATTTCATCATGTACTTCAGTAAGATCTGCTAGGTCTTTTCTTGTTGGTGCGCAATACCCAGGTCTTAAGAGATTCATTATTTGTTTATATTCTTTGCTGCTAGCAGCATTAAAAGCTGTTGCATTGCTGTAGAAAAACTTGGCAACTTGTAGATCAAGCAGTTTCTTTTGTTTTTCTGTTGTCTTTATGACAAAATCGGTCATCTGATGTTGGGTCAATCTTGACTTTAATGGAGTACTACAAATACTGCTTGATGGGGGAAATACAAAGATTTAAGTTTCTTCTTTGGAGGTTGAGAAGTAAAACAACTGTCAGGTCTGTTGACAGAGATACCAGAACCTGATGAAGATGATGATAGAAATGAATCAAATGATAGTTCAGAAACTGATGATTCAGATGAAATATTTAATGCAACTTGATCATGAGTTGGAGGATTTTCATTTCTCTTTATACATTTTGTAAATATGTTTTGATTCTCTCAATTTTAGAACTTAATTCCATTCCACAATGTTTGCATTTCACTTTGAGCTTCCTTCAACTCGTACGACATCGGCCCACTCATGAGAAGATTTCCTACCATTTCCAGCAACAAATGGCATGATTTTTTAAATTCTTAGTGTTAAATAAAAATAATTCATTATAGATACTGGTAATACTAAGCTTTAGCTATTATATGTAAGTTATATTTTTAAAAAATAATCTATATGTATCTGTAACAAAATAGCAACAATCATTACACTGGTATGCATATGAAATTTTTTTGTCTGCTGTGAGGGTTTTTTCAACTCATATTATATAATTCGACCATGCTGAATTCGAAAATGACATTGGTTTTCCTCAATCAGGTCAGGTTTTTTCTCTATTGGCCATTTATTATAAGTCCAATTTTATCCCCAAATTTATTGATTTTTTTAGCTTAAACACTGTAGATACGAGTAATATTATAAGAACACTCGTGAAAAATTAAAACATTGTGTGAATAAATACTTTTATTCATACAATGAATATGGAAAAAAGTTTATTGAGGAAGGAATGAAGTTTTTTTGGCTTTCCGTCTGTTTTTCTTCGGGCACGTCTCGCTTCAAACACCAGCAATAGTCCGCCAGCATATTGATATCCCAGTTTCCCTGGTACCTCTCTTCCATTATTTTGATATCTTGGTGAAATCGTTCACCCTGTTCCTCACTATAATCCCCGCAATTTTCAGGAAAATAGTCCAAGTGGGACCACAAAAAGTGCAATTTTATGGACATGCGCGGCCCATGAGCTTTGAAAGCTTCCATCAAGTTTTCGACAACGGACTCGTATTCTGGACTTCTACGCTTGCCAAGAAAATCAGTGACAACTGATTTGAATGCCTGCCAGGCATTCTTCTCAGTTGGAGTCATTGCGTTTTCGAACTGAGTATCCTTGATCAAAGTTCGAATTTGAGGACCATCATAAACCCCAGCATTTAGTTTAGCATCAGATATATGAGGAAATTTACTCTCGAGATATCGGAATGCTGAACCCTCCTTATTCATTGATTTGATGAAATTTTTCATCAAGCCCAGCTTAATATGAAGTGGTGGGAGCAAATTTTTGTTGGTGGTACAAGGGGCACTGAAACGACATTATGCGACCCAGGTTCAAAATTCTCTCTGGATGCCCATTCACGCTGTGCATAGTGCTTCTCATCCGCTCGGCTATCCCATTTGCAGAGGAAACATGGGTATTTCGTGTATCCCCTTGCATTCCCAATACAAATGCCACAATCTGAAAAAAAATGAAAATATTTAAAGAATTTAGAGAATTTGTTCTATCAGATAAAAAAATCTATGCATTGGACTGTATCACTTCTGTGGGGAAGTTAAGTGTTCTTATACGCTCTCAAATAACCTTTGGAAAAACAACATAGTCAATAGCAATAGTTTACTTATGATATTAGTATTACTTTCAAATCTCCACAGATCCTCCAGTTATGTTGGTCGTATACGAGAGCATCCAGTAAAATTTTCATGTTATCGTAGCTCTCAGTAAGTTGTACGGAATGTGCTACAGGGACTGATGCAACCCTATTCCCAATGTTGAGAAGTACTGCTTTCAAACTTCGTTTAGACGAGTCTGTAAATAGCCTCCATTCTGATGCGTTATATGGCAGGCCCAAGGATTCGATTAGCCCCTCAACATTGCAGCAGTACACTAAGGAAGAGGTATTTTCGTGCACTGCAAAAAACTTGCGGAATTCTTCCTCTCGTTTCCTATACCAGGAGAATGTTGTTCCCGGAGCCAGCAAGTTGTCCTCTCGAAGTCGTGAGCCCAAGATCTCGGCAGCTAATTTGGAAAGTCCTAATTCCCTGGTAAGATCATTAAGTTTGGCCTGGTTGAGAGGCCTCGGCTCATTTCAAGCGGTATTTTGAGGTATATACGACTGGGACTGGTCATTGGCATTGGTCATTGATTCATCATCAGAATCATCGAAGTCCAGGGTTTGAGGTGGGTCGGGTATTGGAATTCCAGGACCATGGGGTACAGGTCTCATAGCAGAAGGAATGTCAGGGTATACAACAATGTGTTTATTCTTCTTGTTAACTCCTGAAAATAGAAACACAGAAACATGGATATAAAACTTGCATATGAAATAGAAGAAGCATTCAGACAGTGGCGGCTCGTGAGGGAAGGCTGCGGTCTGTAAGATATGAAATAGGTCGATGGAGTCTGTATATTTTCTTTCTTTTTCATTCATATTGTCCCTTCGGGGACAATATGAATGAAAAAGAAAGAAAATATACAATCATTGTATATGTAAATGTAACTTGTATAACAATATGTATGTGTAAATGTATTTTCTATAACAATATGTATATGTAAATGTATGATTACCATTATGGTGAATATTATGCTATATATGGTGAATATTACATTATGGTGAATATTATGTCAAGTTTCATACGAGGATTTCAAAATATTTAAGAAAAATAAATTTATAAGCCCACCTTGGAGGTTTGTCATGCAGAAATAGCAATCTGTCACGTGATCCTTTCCTTCTCTCCAAATCAATGGAATTCCAAAAGGCAAAGATTTCGCTCTGCCTTTGCTCCATCTTCTCAAATTTTCAATGCACGTCTTGCAGCACATATGAGGGGCGAAATTTTTGTCCTGGTCCCCTAGCTTAATTCCAAAGTATGCTCTATACATTGTCTTCACAAATTTAGTGATTTGGGACTGGTTATTTGGCATGGTAACCGTCCCACATATGTAGCAGAATCTATTGGGATCATTTTTACACGCTCTATTCATTATGAAATATTTTATCTATATGCCTGAAAAGTAAAAAAAGATATTATACAAGTGAAACAAGTGAAGATAGATGTTACTGTTCCAATTCCGCTTTGACAAAATCACGAAAAATTCTATTTTACTTATGATGCCATAGCCGGATAACCTGAGCTGATTGAGAAAAATGGATTGCAGATTCGAAATCAGCAGGAAAAACTCTATAAGAATCACTTACAAAACCCTTGACAGCAAAATTGATGCATACCAGTGTTATCAAGAACAATGAATAAATACTGTATATAAGCACAAAAAATTTTACAGGCGTTTTTAAATTTTATTGTACACTTTTCTTATATTAGCTATAGAAAATTCATAAAAAAACGATAAAACAAAAAAAAAAACAATAAAACCCGAAAATACCCGATAAAACCCAGGTGGGTTGGGTTTTTCCAATAAAACCCAGTTTTTTGCCAACCCTGTGCCAAATAAAACTTCTGAAAAACTAATATCCGTTCTCTAATTAACTCTTATATTATCAAAATCAAATGAAATCCAATAAAAAACTTTATTGATGAAACTGAATAATGCAATTGCAATATTTTGCAATATTTCAAAATAATTTTTAACAAAGAATTTAGAATTATAAATTGTACAGCCTATATTTTTTTATTTAATTTTATTATTTATATTATATTACCCAAATAAGATAGTTTACATAATAGTAATAGTTTATATCAATTTTATATTAAAGGTTAAAAATAATAACAAAATTTATCACTCTTAAATATTATTTTACACTATTTTTTTTTAGTTTATCGTTTTAAGCTATTTCCCAATTGGATGTAACTTGGTTTTGCCTTTATTTAACGTAAATCCACAAATGGCTGGACTTCTTCCACCGGCGCTTCCGAATACTAGAAATAGTGTTCGTTCATTAGCGATTAACTCCGTCTTAAAGTTAATCAAATGAAATTATTACCCATTTGGTTGACGAGGCATATAACACCGGGAATCTAAAAAGTTAACCTAACCTAGCCTAGCGTAATCTAACCTATGCTAACCTAACCTAACCTAATTTACAATTACTCCCTCAATCATTGACCTTTCGTAAGTTACTAAAAAATTAATTTCCATCAGTTTTGGGACGAAACTCGAGATTAAAACATTTATCCTCCTTTCTAGTAATTAATCTATAAATATTTTCAAACTTTTATTAGAACATTTTAGATTTTGTTTGTGACATTAATTTTTATTTACATTCATTAACTAACTTCGAAAGATCGACATTAATTTCTGATGGATTGCTAGATCGAAATTTATTTAAATCCACTTTATTTATCAGCCTTCGTGAATAAGAAATAGTCACTTCGAAATAATACAAATTTGTTTTCGTGATTGCCTATATTAATTATTTAATGTCCTAGTGAGATTACCGAACAATTAATGAGATTACCGAATAATTAATGAGATTACCGAATAATTAATGAAATTACCAATTACCGAATAATTAGCTTCCACTGCATTCGTGCTTCCAAAATAATTATATCCAAGCGAAGGAAGTAACTTAGTCGGTATTTACAAACGTACGATAACTCGTCACAAGTAAAACGATAAATTGTTGGGAAATGAGAAATCATTCGAATCTCCAATCAGCAACTCATTTCGGAGAAAGGTCTGACGCCATAAACTCAGAAAAAATAAGGGGACCCAAACCAGGATTTAACGAGACAAAGTCCATACAGTCCCAGCATAAGGTCCCAGGACTGGGATAGAGAATACACACACACACACACACACACACACCATATATATATATATATATATATATATACAGTATACACGAGTATTATACACAGCGTAATGTCATTTTTTCATCAGGAAAACTCTTTGTTCAAGCACTTTAGGTAATAAGTAACTTAAATTAAGTCATAAGAAACATTTCCTGTTAATAATAGTTTGGCTTCGGCTTATCAACTGTACAGTTTCTCAAGTCTATTAATAGACTTTCTCAGAATTTATTATGTAACTTTACTCATATTTACTAAAAATGTTAAGATTTTTGTAATTTTTTACGTATTACGTAAAAAATTTTAAGTTCTTAAGCTGTTAATATTTTTTAAAATTCTTCGATAATTTTTAAGGGTTCTTTTTTTAACTTTTGATATTTTAAGATTCCGTTCCTCAGTAACTTTTAAAGATTTTAATTCGTCGAAATTTTTAAAATTTGCAATTCTCCGAAAACTTTTTATTTTTTAAATTAATCGAATTTTTAACTAATTAAAGTTTTTAGTCATTATTTTAAGATTCAATTAAATCTTTTTAAGTTTGATTTTTAGAATCTCAAATAATTTTCAAGGATCATTTTAAATGTAAAATATTTTTTTAAAAATTTTTAATCCTTGCGTATTTAAAGAATTTTATTTTTAATTTTTAAAGATTTGATCATTTTTAATTCAACGGAATGTTAAATTCATTTTAAATTATTGGAGATTGTGAGATTTTTTAAAATTAAAAGTTTAATTAATTTTCTATAATGAAAAAAAAATATATATATATATATGATACACACAGACAGTGCATGGAACAAGGAACTCTTCTGGGATAATTAAATCCACTATAGTCCGAATAAGTAATGGTAAATGACGAATACCATAGTTTTTCTTTTTCATGATGCTAGCCCGACGTGGGCAACGGGTCACTCGCAAAGAGGTCCCATAAATATAGCTTCCCTCACCAGCTATCTGCAAAGCAGACAGGATCCAGCTTTGGGACATGGATCTAGGGTTTAAAGCACCTAGCCCTGCTACATTTAGAACCTCAATATAAGCAAAAGACTCGCTGCCTTCACGTCAGATTGAATGCATCAAAGAAAAAGGGGTAACTATTATATTTTTACCAAAAAACAAAACTTAAACCTCAACTGGCAGAATTGAGCGTCCACTTTTCAAGGCACATAACATGTTCGTTTGAAGATGGGAATGAACTCAGAATGGTCCCCTGAGTTTTTTATGATACACACAGACAGTGCATGGAACAAGGAACTCTTCTGGGATAATTAAATCCACTATAGTCCGAATAAGTAATGGTAAATGACAAATACCATAGTTTTTCTTTTTCATGATGCTAGCCCGACGTGGGCAACGGGTCACTCGCAAAGAGGTCCCATAAATATAGCTTCCCTCACCAGCTATCTGCAAAGCAGACAGGATCCAGCTTTGGGACATGGATCTAGGGTTTAAAGCACCTAGCCCTGCTACATTTAGAACCTCAATATAAGCAAAAGACTCGCTGCCTTCACGTCAGATTGAATGCATCAAAGAAAAAGGGGTAACTATTATATTTTTAGCCAAAAACCAAAACTTAAACCTCAACTGGCAGAATTGAGCGTCCACTTTTCAAGGCACATAACATGTCCGTTTGAGGTTCTAAATGTAGCAGGGCTAGGTGCTTTAAACCCTAGATCCATGTCCCAAAGCTGGATCCTGTCTGCTTTGCAGATAGCTGGTGAGGGAAGCTATATTTATGGGACCTCTTTGCGAGTGACCCGTTGCCCACGTCGGGCTAGCATCATGAAAAAGAAAAACTATGGTATTTGTCATTTACCATTACTTATTCGGACTATAGTGGATTTAATTATCCCAGAAGAGTTCCTTGTTCCATGCACTGTCTGTGTGTATCATAAAAAACTCAGGGGACCATTCTGAGTTCATTCCCATATATATATATATATATATGATAGGAATCAGATCTTTTTCTTTATAGCACCCCCAATTTCTTCTCGACTGTGTAATTTAGGGTGGAGCGAAAAATACTTTTTTTCTAGTATGAAGTTCTAATAGTGATTAAAAGTTGCATTTAGTGGACGATATATACCTGCCAAAATATGAGTTCATTTGTTTAATATGTTCAGCTGCCACCAGGGGGCTAAAGTTAACACAATTTTGGGTAAAAATGAAAAAAATGCTTCTATTTTAGGTTTATCAAACTATTATAAAATTTTATCTTAAAATTATCTAATAGTTTGATTAAGATTCATAAATGATAAGAATTCGTTTTGTAAAAATGCCTTTTCATATGCTTAATATCTTCAGCTGCCACAAGAGGGCTGAATTTAACTTAAAAGTGACAATTAAGTATGATTCTGTATTTACTTGAAAAGGGAACAGTAATAAATTAGGATGTCTCTCCTCCTTTATACTGGCTTGAGACAGTTAAGAAACGTTATTTCGTGCCTTAGCGGAGTTACCACCCTTTCTCCAACCAACCTCCCTCTAGAAAGGGTTCTTGCTGAAGACTATTTAGTAATTTGCTTTGTGTCAAATTTTGGCTGTTTTTTCCTTGATTCTAATGTAGCACGAATCCAACCGTCTCTGTTTGTAGGTCCGCAGACTGATCCAGCAGCGTCTGTAACGAGCTTGACTCATCTCTCTACGGCTTGTGTATGACATGGAAACTGAAATAATTCTGAATGAAGAGTAGTACCATGTTTGATGCATGATTCAATATCATCAAGAGAAACTCCTTTGGTTATCGGTGGTTCTGCTATCTGAAAATCTTGCACATAATGAGATCTGTATAGTCTTTGGCATAAAAATTTATTTCTGGCACCTTAAAATACCTGATAACATCTGTTTCTTGAATGCATGCCCTTGCTTTTATGATACGCCTAAATTCCAACTGACGCACATGCTCCCTTTCATCAGCTATCATTGCAATGAGAATGTTTTCTTGATTTGCGTAATATGCATTTCGCTGAATGACTGAGTAGTCATGTACTCTCCTAAGCTCTTCACGGAGATACCGGCTTCTTGCAATCATATGCCACATATGTTTAGCACCATATTGGCATAATGGTTTACGCTTTATCTGAAACCACATTGGTGCGTATACCCTAACAATGAAAGTAGCTAATTCTTGTAAATTGCCTGAAGGATTCTCTGTGCTTGCATATAACCGCAGAGTCCTGTTTGCTGTGGTGAGCCACCTTGAATGTGATATATTGCCTGGACTCTTATGACTAAGACTCTTTGAGAATGTTCCACTTGATATAGCCTTGTGAATTTCAATGGGTTTGAAGTTAACTATGGGAAGCTTTTCACAGTCTGAAAGTGCTCGGCCAATTTCTCCTGAAAATGCTCTTGGTCCAGTAGTGGTACCATCCAAGTGATGAAACAGATGGCGCAATGGAAGTTCATTAAGGTGTAAAAGGCATATCAGCCACTGCAATGGCTTATTAAAGGCTTCTTCCAGTAATCTTATTGTGCCTCCAATACTACCAGTGTTAACCACTGTCGAATCACAGCCAACTGCAACGATGTTCCCTATATCAACATTCCTTTCTTTCAAGCAATTCACTAGCGCTGTGCAAATGTATTTAGCTTTGCCACTGGAAGGTGTCACATGTGCAAAGTACAGAGAGTGTGGTTCAGATATTATGCTGATATGCTCTTTGCGTTTGGTTCTTTGGTGGTTAGAGCCATCACTCTCCTGGACTTGAATCATTGTTTTATCCTTTCTGCCATCAAAGTATAATCCCCGCATAGTTTTTGGCTCTCCTATCTGTTGTAGTTCCTTTCTCTGTTTTTGTCTTTCACGTCTTAGCTTACTTCTGTCTATAATATTCCCTTTGTCTTCGGGAGTAACAATTTTAAGATCTGCCGATACTGCAGAAGCAATAGCAGCCCCAGCTCTGTCCGACATTTTAAATCTATCACAAGTAATTGCTAATGAAGGCAGTGGCTCACGCATCTGTTGTTCTGATATTACATATTGAGTCGAGGTTGTATCTTCCTCATTATCTTCAGATATCTCTTCTAGTTGTTGAAGTTCACTTGTCTCTGTTTCGATTTGTAAGTTGGACGTATTGGTTATAGCAGCACTAGTTGTTTGTGAGGATTCCAGACGTGCTTTTTCCATTTCCTTTCGATGTTCTCTTGCTTGTGATCGTCTTGTGTGTGCTATGTCAATGCTTCCTATCACCATTATTCTGCGTGTTCGTTGGTCATTTAAAAAATCCTGCTCTTTTGGAGGGACTTTCTTACTCTTTTCACATGAGCATCTCCTAAATTCCTTACATTTGCAGGTGCAGATGTCAAACAAAGTGCATTTTGAAGAGTTTTCAAATTCTTCAAGCTGATTTTTGTACTTAGGCTGATCCTTGCGTGACTTGTATGGCTTTAATAATGACCTGTATTTATCATGGTACACTCGCATCATCTGTAAAACGCGTGTATGTGAAACTATTGGCAAAGAGGCCTTCTTCCAAATATTTTCTACCTTTTTGGAAACTGCCTCTGCTATTTCAGAAAATGAAGGCTCCTTGTTATTCATCTGCTCCTTCACTAAATGTTTTGTGAACAGGTAATCTTTCATAATGCAGTTATAAGTTGGTAGTTGCATATCACTCATCTCACAAGGTACTTCAAATATGGCACACTTCATATGTTCTCTAGTGAAATGTTTATATTTAGTATTTGATGCCATAATATTTTTAAGAAAAATTCACAATCACAAAATATCCTGTAACATCAAAACATTATATAATTAATATATATAATATATTTTATAAGTATATATAATATATTATATAAATAAACTAAAATTATATAATGCATTATAACAAGCATTTTATAATAAAATCAATATTATCTCTATATAAATCACTTTAAAATAAAGTTTTATAATATTCCGATCATATTAAAAAACTCTCCGATCAACTGAGCGACTAGGCCTACTACCTAAGAAGACAAGTGTTAACACACTGTTCTAATGACTCACAGAAAGAAATTCCTTCACACCAAAACCCTCCCCCACAACCCTCCCCCACAACATTCAGTGTAGTCTCAACATGACTCAGTTACTCTAAATTGTGTTAACTTCAGCTCTCTTGTGGCAGCTGAAGATATTAAGCATATGAAAAGGTATTTTTAAAAAACGAATTCCTATCATTAAGAATCTTAATCAAACTATTAGATAATTCTAAGATAAAATTTTATAATAGTTTGATAAACCTAAAATAGAAGCATTTTTTCCCTTTTTACACAAAATTGTGTTAAATTTAGCCCCCTGGTGGCAGCTGAAAATTTTAAACAAATTAACTCATATTTTGGCAGGCATATTTCGTCCACTAAATGCAACTTTTAATCACTATTAGAACTTCATACTAGAAAAAAAGTATTTTTCACTCCACCCTACAGTGTGTATGCCTTTGACAGTTGGTTAAGTCGTAATATTTTCGTTAAAACTAACGAAAATATCACGACTTAACCTAACCAATCGTCACGGGCGTACAATTGATCTAACCGGGCATTCAATTAACATAACCAATTAAATTAATCTAACCAATGGGGGTGCTACAAAAGAACACAGTAAAACAATGGAGCTGCTATAAAGGCAAAGATCCTAGGAATCCTATAAAAAGTACAAAAATATGCATGAAAAGAATGAACAATATGGCTAATAATACAATAATAATAATAATTTATAAATAAAAATTATAAAGAAGGTGTTAACAAGAATTAACTTTTAACCCAACAAATCATTAAAGACAGGAACCAAATGATATGAACGGTCACTCGTAAATGGCGGAGTCAAGTAACTCAAACAGAAGATTTGAGTGAATGTGACTCAGTTTTAATAAAAGTGCCTTTTCATTACTTAGACCAAATATTGGATGATATTTGACAACAGTGAATTATGACTTGAATTAAAGAATTAACTGAATAATATATTCTACCATTAAGCTGTATTGGGCACACCAACTACTTTCAGCGGAATTGGTACATTTTGAGAGACAAACATTTGTGAACATTTGGTGAAATTTGCCGAATTATCGCGATAGCCGAAATACTGAGTGTTGAATTAGCGGGGGCCGAGTATATATATATATATATATATATATATAAGTGGCGGTTCTTTAGATTAGGCAGGTGAGGCGATGCCTCACCTAATAAAAACAAAATATCCATCATATATATATATATATTATATATATATATAATATAATATATATATATATATATATATATAATTAATATGATAAATTTATATAAATGCATAAAAATATTATTCATAAGTTTTTCCCATTCATTTTGTGCACAAAAAGTCCTATATTTCATGCATAAAGTGCTAGCTAGCATTGGAAAAAAAACTTGCTTCGCCTTGTATTCATGAAGCGAGACAACCAAAACGCTCAGTGTTGCTACGAATATAAACTAGTTGCTATGACGCCTGTGACGTCACTCACACTGCTGAAATATTACTGGTTGAGGCGAAATGAATTTTCGCCTCAGCATTTCCTGATTTTATTTTTTGTAGTACCATATCTTTCCACACTTCCAAACACTGGTAAAATACGTCCATCTAATGTTTATTGTTTGTCATGTTATATATGTGTTATGCTACGAGTTAGGTTATTATATGGGATATATACATATATACCTAACCTTATGTTGGTTCGTGCGTTGGTCTCTCTTCACACGGAGGTCAAGCTGGTGGCCCCGCCTCTATATACAGTATATATATATATATATATATATATAAATTTTTTTGCCTCCACTTAAGGAATGCAAGAGCCGCTACTGATATATATACATTTTTTTTTTTTTTTTGTATTGTACATTAGGTCCATCATTTTCTCCATGTTGGAGTTACAGTATATCTCACCAATAGTTGCTGACAAAATATAGTAGAACAAAACATTGAAAATAACTCATATTTACCTCGGTTGTATAAAATTTGAATTTCCATATTAGCATATTTAATTTTGCACTTAAGTTAGTGCTTTTTTGCGTAATATCAGAATTGTTTTTAAGGAATATGACCTAACCTAATATTTAAATTCCATGCACCTGCTTAAACAGCAACACCATTTAATTTAAATACACCCGACTTTGCTGTCGAAGTTGTTTACGATAAAAATACATTATCTTCCGTTTTTTTCTGTACTGAAAACAGTGTCATGATCCTCTGAATAATTTTCACAAACATTTAGTAAGTAAGCACTTCAATTGATCATCCCTTCAAATGATGGAATAATTAGCACCACGTCATTAGCATAAAGTAAATTATGTGACTTAATTTTACTTATAAAATAACCGTTGTTGGTGAAGTTTTTTAAGTGAAATAGAGAGGCCATAAATATATACGTTAAGTAGTAAAGACGACAGCAAAGACCCGTTAAGTAGCCATACGAGGATTTGAAAGAATCAGAAACGCATTTCCCCACTTGATTATAAATATTTAATTTGGAAACCAATACATTAGGATATTCAACAAATATCGAAGAAAGAACATTTCTTTCCATCATTTTATTGAACAGCATACAAGGTGATCCAAAAAGTTGTTCTAAAAAAAAAAATGTGCAATGAATTTTATTTTTTGGGGGAAAACTTTCTTTGATCACCCTGTATTATAATTAAGCTTCCCATAAGCCTTACTTATAACAAAAAAGCAACTATGTATCACTGAATTATTTTAAGTGAACATATTTACAACTTCTTAACCTACTAGCTAAGTCACTGGGCTTGCTAATCGAGAGGTAAAGTCCGGGTGAGGGCTTTATAAGTTCGGACTTGGTGAATCGTGGTTCGGATTCCACGTTAACCTATAGGTCTAAGGTGGGGGCGGAAAGCTTGATCTTCGTTAAAATGAACAACGGGCCGAAACAAACTAAGGTAAGATTAAGATATGTACAATACAGTATATATCTATATATATTGTGGTGGCAATTGTTCTTTCAGGATGACTCTGCCTATCCACTCAGAGGGCCCTTCAATTTTATACGCGTAGTTTTCTTGGCTTGCTTGAAGCCCACTTTGAATTTCGAACTTTCAATGTTAATTTACCCTCAGCTTACAAGAGAGGCGTATTGCAAGGTAGCATAGAAACAACACACGCCCTCTTACAAAGTTTATTTAATTTCGCTCAAAATAGGACACAAATTTAAAAGAAATCGACAGACGTACAATTACAAATTTTTGTTCCAAAAACGAATTGTCAATTTAAAGAAAATGTTTGTAATTATTCAAGTCTCAAAAGGTAATTATACAGAAGTTGTTGTTTTTTTATCTGTGTGTAACTCTAGAACTAGCACTAAATTCAAATTCCGTAATCTAAGAAGTTTACAGAAGTTGTTTATTTACAGAATGTGGGAAATTTACTCTCAAAAGTTCTGCGCGAATTTCGCAGATTTTCCAGGAAAAAAATCCGTGAATTAAATCAAGTAAATTTTTAAAGGCTTCAAATGGTCATGCACTAACTTCACCGGTTTTCCTCGGGAAACAAGATCACCACGAGATACTTACTCTCCCCTGAGGAAACATAATATTTCGTAAACTTACGAGTTTAACATTTAATGTGAACAATAATTAAATTAAAAGAAATTTTACAAAGTTCTTTTTCTGTCGGCTAACATTAACGCTCTTACAACAACGTTCGCGTAAAACAAAGGCAATTCAGATTTTCGTACAATGTGAAACAGTTTTAACTCAACTTAGAAATTTTCAATCATGCCACAGGGTTTAAAGAATCTCTAAGCCACTTCAACTTTACAGGCCAGAACTACAACTGCTTTATAACTCTAAGTTACACCTTAAGATTACAATTACGAGAACTCCTCCATTTAGTGTCTAAAGGGCCTATCAAAACAATTTTCATTACATGATATCATTCGTACAAAAAATTACTGATCTTCTATTGGCTCTAATCTCAATTTCGTTAAATTTTTCGTTCCGACTTTCTTAAAGAAATTTTCAAATTAAAAATTAAAATTTTAAATTTTCTCCCGGGGTTTCCCTTAGGCGAGACCAAAGAATAAACAAACCCAAACCTTTACAAACTTCAATAATGAAAAGCAACCTTGTTCAGCTATATTTTCCCCTTTGTAGATTTAATTACTCGACCATAAATCTATCCGGGAATGTCAAACAATAATTTCTTTTCTTGATAACGCACTCGGCCTTCGGCTCTACCTTGGGTATCGGATCACTTTACTTTTATACGTCTTCATTTTAAAAGATTTAAATTTTCACGCGAAATTAAATCGATTTCAAAATCACTTCACTCTTTCTTTCCACCATTTTTAGTTACATTTTGATATGAGATTTACGCATACAAATTCACCGTCACAACAACATACTGTGTGTGTGTGTGTGTGTATATATATATATATATATATATATATATATACACAAAGTATACATATTGCAGTAAATTGATAAAAGTCACAGACAAAATATCTCCCAAAACCTCAAGAAGTTTTAAGCCTCCCTAAAAATTAAATTACACGAATTTGAAAAATTTTCAACAAATTTTACAGTTTTGATTGTACTTTCATCCAGCAAAAGAAAACTTTTTGGAAAAGTTTATAAAATGAATAAACTAATAAAAACTATCTAAACACACACACACACACACACACACACACACACATATCAGATGCTGTCTCTGTACAGCCGTACAGAGGTCTTGTCTGACCCTGTGTGGCTCAACCCACACATTCCTACTTGACCAAGTGAAATCAAAGGGTTTTCTTCTGATCAATTCCCCGCCTCTTACTCACTGCATTCAGTCACTCTTTACTGTCGCTATTTTAAGGGCCACTTCTCTTCGGAACTCTCTAACTGCATGCCTCCTCCTTTAAGGAGAGCTTGCACTACCAGACTTAAGACATATTCTCATTCCTTTTCTGTCCAACTCTCTAATACAAGAGTTAATTGGTATTCTCAATCTTTCACCTACTCAGCCGGTCAATTCTGGAACAATCTTCTTCAATCCATGTTTCCCACTGTTTATGATCTCCAATCTTTCAAACGACGAGTATCCAGGCATCTCGAAAACTTTGGACTTGGATTTCCGCTCTCTTATCCTCCTTCTGTTGGAGAACGGGGATGGGGGAACGTTTATGCAGACATTCGCCCTTGGTTCTTTCCTGCGTGTGATATATATATATATATATATTATATATATATATATATATATATATAATTAGTGGTGGGCCGGATATCAGCATCATTTTTACATCCGCATCCGCACTTCTGACCGGATGTTATGCGGATATACCTCTAATAAATTATGCAATTTACAATTAAATTAGCTTATAAGACCCAGTCATGCACATTTCATGTAAAGTATTAATTATTAATGACCAAACTAATATATAAACCTCAAAATATAAATAACAGAAAATTGAATGAAACTTTTTCATTGAATTTTCTGTGGCTGAAACTCTTGAGAAAGTTATTGTTTTTATCATAATGAAAACATTAATATTAATTTTAATTCTTATGCATTGCCTGCCATAATAGTAATATCACGAAATTTGAAAAATTATGTCATATATTCATAATTCTATATTATATTGATAGATTAACTAGATATCCGCATCCGCGGATACTGAAATTAAAAATCCGCATTCGGAGATGTTGAAAAATTGACATCCAGTCCACCACTATATATATATATATATATATATATATATATATATATATATATATATATGGGAATGAACTCAGAATGGTTCCCTGAGTTTTTTTTATGATACACACAGACCGTGCATGGACCAAGGAACTCTTCTGGGATAATTAAATCCACTATAGTCCGAATAAGTAATGGTAAATGACAACTACCATAGTTTTTCTTTTTCATGATGCTAGCCCGACGCGGGCAACGGGTCACTCGCAAAGAGGTCCCATAAATATAGCTTCCCTCACCAGCTATCTGCAAAGCAGACAGGATCCAGCTTTGGGACATGGATCTAGGGTTTAAAGCAGCCTAGCCCTGCTACATTTAGAACCTCAATATCAGCAAAAGACTCGCTGCCTTCACGTCAGATTGAATGCATCAAAGAAAAAGGGGTAACTATTATATTTTAGCCCAAAACCAAAACTTAAACCTCAACTGGCAGAATTGAGCGTCCACTTTTCAAGGCACATAACATCTTGAAACGGACATGTTATGTGCCTTGAAAAGTGGACGCTCAATTCTGCCAGTTGAGGTTTAAGTTTTGGTTTTTGGCTAAAATATAATAGTTACCCCTTTTTCTTTGATGCATTCAATCTGACGTGAAACAGCGAGTCTTTTGCTTATATTGAGGTTCTAAATGTAGCAGGGCTAGGCTGCTTTAAACCCTAGATCCATGTCCCAAAGCTGGATCCTGTCTGCTTTGCAGATAGCTGGTGAGGGAAGCTATATTTATGGGACCTCTTTGCGAGTGACCCGTTGCCCGCGTCGGGCTAGCATCATGAAAAAGAAAAACTATGGTAGTTGTCATTTACCATTACTTATTCGGACTATAGTGGATTTAATTATCCCAGAAGAGTTCCTTGGTCCATGCACGGTCTGTGTGTATCATATATATATATATATATATATATATATATATACACAGGGTATTTAAACAAATGTTCCACTTATATGGCGCTAATATGTCATTGTTTATCACTTATAGTTTGTGTGTTTTATTTTGTTTATGTAAGTATTTGTGTGTTTATTTGCTTGTTTTTAAATAATAATATTTTTGAGGGATTGTGTGCTTGATTAATGAGTGAACTCCATTCAATGGAAATGGCTACAAGGTTTACATTGAATGGTATTCACTCATTAATCACTCGCACAATCCCTAAAAAAAAACACGACATTATTATTAAAAAACAAGCAAATAAGCACACATAAACAAAACAAAAAAAAAACCACAAACTATAAGTGGTAAGCAATGACATATTAGCGCCATATAAGTGGTAACATTTTTTGAAGCACTCTCTCTCTCTCTCTCTCTCTCTCTATATATATATATATATATATATATATATATATATATATATATATATACTTAAGGCGGTAAGTTAAATTTATGGGGATTCTTTGGTAAAACACTCTCAGAACTACTTTATAAGCGGACCGAATAGATAAATTTGAAGCCTAATTCGAGGTAAACTTTAAATAAATAAATACAAATAAATGAAAAGGGATGGAAAATATTCCAAATTAATATAAAAAATTGTTTAAAACTTTTACTTAAGTTAAAAACATTTCGCCTACTTTGAATATTTGTGTGTGTGTTCATGGTTACAGTTTCATTATTATATAATGAGTGTAATAACATGTATAAAATATTGGATAACTGTATATAGTACAGTAAGTAAGAGGATACAGGTTGGCACGCGCACGCGCGCGCGTGCGTTTAGCTACCTTACATAACCGCGACATTTTTACATGTTCACTTATAAACGGCATCATTTAACCCAGAGCTTTCCAAACTTTTAACGTTGGCGACAGACTATTTAAGCATAACAATTTTCACGACACATTAATTAATTTTTGTTATCAAATATGAGATAATTTTTCAGTAGGTGGTTTATCTTGTAGCCGATTTTGTTGATAGAAAAATCAAAATTTTCAAAATACAAAAAACACTAATGTGTCGCGACACACCAGTTTGGAAAGCTCTGATTTAACCTAATCTGAAAGAGCCTAATGAACTTAATCTAACCTAACCAAACTTAACATTCATTACATCCTTTTATCATGATATGTAATGTTTTCAATGAAAGAATATGTCTGGAACTGTGGCAGTATTCCTTACATCGTTGACATCGTTGCATGTACGTTTGTGTCACGATGAGTACAGCTGTGCGTACCCTAAAAATTTATGAGGTTTCATAAGATAACAAAAACACACACACACACACACACACACACATATATATATATATATATATATATATATATCTGACCGGGAATCGGAAGATCCCGGGTTCGATTCCCGGGTGGTTACCTCATTTTTTCATTTGTTTCGTTCTCTCCTCATCTTGCGCGGAATATTCTCCTATACAAGCGTCGTTCTTTACGATATATATATATATATAATATATATATATATATAGTCTTTGCATTTTATCTTTGGTTCCTGTATAATTGAGATCAGACTTTCGTGAGAATTCCAAATGGCGTTCGAATGGGAAGAAAGAATCACAAATGAAGAAAAAGAATCAAAGAAGGTCTTCACATGCAAATGTCTTAGAAAAAGATTGCCTACTAAAGCTTAAGAAGGATCCATATATATATATATATATATATATATATATAATGTGTGTGTGCGTTTGTTTGTGTGTGTGGGGCATGCGTGTGTGTGTGTTTATAATACCAATAGCGTTGATAATGTAAAGAAACGTATGTCTTATGAGATTTTAAGCGTATGAATGTTATTTGAAGTGGGAAAATAAAAGCACTGTTTCTTCCAGTTGTTGTGAGGTACTGTACTACGAGTAGAGTTGCCAATTTTAAATTTCACAAAACCGGAGATGTAGGCAGTCTTACGACATCGGATCGACTTGACTAAGGTGACCAGAGTCCCGATTTTGGGCGGGACAGTCCCGAATTTGGAGCAAATTTTCAGAAATGTCCCGCTTTATTAAAATTACTGTTACATTAGACATTAGATGTCCTTTATGAATTAATAGAATTATGCCACATTCCGAATTCCAAATCTAAATACTAACTTGCAAACTGAACTGGTACGATACATGTCGCCGTGCGGCAGTGCCGTGATTCCCGACTAGCGTTTCAGTGTTTCATTAGCGACCTCTGTGTAAAGTTGTGTTGTAGTGTAACGCTTTTATGTTTTTATGTGTGCTTAATTAATAACTTTAATTAATTTTTATCCCTGCATCCTTTTTTTTTTCTTTTGCAGCTAGGTTAAACTTTTTCGTTTGAAGGATAAGGAAAGTTATTAATTGTATCGTACGTATGGTCGTAGGCCTAGTTTGACAACATAAAATGTCTAAAACTAAAAGGAAGTGTACATTTAATGCACATCTGCAGTCTAAATATCCATTTATTACAAAAACAACAACAGAAAGTGATGTACGGTGTGAGAAATGTAGAAGTGACTTCAGCATTGGACATGGTGGGATTAATGATATTACTAAGCATCTTGGCTCAAAAAGACACAAATCGGTTGATATTGGTGCTTCATCTAGTAAGATAGTGAGTGATTATTTTAAAAGTGTGACGCCTAGTAATAAGGATTTAGAAGTAGCTGCTGCTGAGGGTTTGTGGGCTTACCATACAGTCAGGGAAAATCAAAGCTTCAGATCTACTGACTGTGCAACAAAAATTTTGAAAACATGCTTTGAACCAAAATTTTCATGTGCCAGAACAAAGTGCGAAGCGATTGTTTCAAGTGTATTTGAACCATATGCTGAAACTGAATTAAAAAACAATTAAAGGATGCTCATTGCATAACATTGCTAACTGATGCAAGCAACCATGGAAACATGAAGCTGTTCCCTGTTTTAATTCGCTTCTTTCAGCCATATGAAGGTGCTCAAGTGAAGCTTATTGATTTTAAATCTCAGCCTGGAGAAACCTCAGATATTGTGGTGAAATATTTAACTGATAATATTGAAGAGCATGACCTGGGCAGAAAATTAGTTGCTTTCTGTGGTGATAACACTAACTGTAATTTTGGTGGTGCTGCAAGAAAAGGAGTGAATAACATTTTCAGGAAGCTAAATAACTACATTGGTAGAGAACTAATTGGGATTGGTTGTTTTGCACATATTGTACATAATGCTGTTCAGTCTGCCAGTGACTGTCTGCCAATTGATGTGGAAACAGTGGTTGTAAAAATATATTCATATTTCTACATCTATACTGTTCGAGTAGAAGAGCTGAAAGAGTTTTGTGATCTTGTGGACATTGAATATTAACAGTTACTGGGATATAGTAAAACAAGGTGGTTGGCATTAATGCCTGCAGTTGAAAGAATACTCAAGTTGTTTCCTGGTCTAAGATCATACTTTCTGAGCCAAAGCAAGTGTCCAGTGATACTAAAAAACTTTTTTGAAAACCCACAATCAGAGATCCGGCTCAACTTTGTGCACTGTCAAGTAGCCACCTTTCACCAAGTGGTTTTAAAGATTGAGGGTGAACATATATCAGTTGTGGAAGTGATGAGTGCAATTTCTGATCTGAAGGATAATTTGCAATCAAAGAAAGATAATGTGTGTGTGCCACTCTCAGTCAGGAGTCTTGTAAACAAACTTGAACAAGATGGGTTGATTGATTCTAATGATTCCTTATCTGTAAAGAAAATATTAGTTGAGTTTTATGACACATGTGTTAAGTACTTGGATCAGTGGTCGGGTCACTTGCCAAACGTTGAGTGTATGCAGTGGGCTTTATTAAAACAAGTTCCAAAGTGGTCAGTTGTTGAGAAAACAATGGATTTTGCTGCTGAAAAACAACTATTTGACCCCAAATTTGACACTGAATTATTTGATGAGTTCACGTGTTTTGCAAAGTACATTAGTGATGAGAAAGTAGCAGAGTGGAATGCATCTAAATTATCAACAGACCAGCGCTGAGTGGAAGTATTCACTTATTTCAAGGCCAGAGATGTCAATCATCAACGAATGTTAGCATTAGTTCAGTTCATACTCTGTCTTCCAGGAACTAATGCTTCGACTGAACGTGCTTTCTCTCAAATGAATAAGACGTGGACATCTGAGAAAGCACAACTGAAAATCTCAACTCTAAAAGCTTTACTTTTAACTAAAATAAACTTCAATAAACCTGTATGGAGTTCTACACTATGTTGAAATCAACTCCGGAGTTACTTCAGAAGATTCCATCTACTGAAAAGTATGGGAATTGAAAAGCAAGTACGATAATATGATAATATTGTGTATTGGTATGTCATAGATATAAACCATTTTCAGTTGAGTTAATTTTTTCATAATTATATACTCAAGAGAAAAATACAAGCAGTGAAGTAATAATCATGTTCTATATATATATATATATATATATATATATATATATATGAGGTAGAGAGGTGTCCCGCTTTTGGCTCCTGAAAATATAGTCATTTTAGTTTATAACTCCAAAAATAGAAAAATGTCCCGCTTTTTGCTCCTAAAAATATGGTCACTTAGACTTGACATTCTATTGACAAGTTATTATTAGGTTAGATGAAGATAGGTTAGGTTAAGTTAGGTTTTTAGAGTGTCGATGTTTTGGTCTTGTCGACGAAATGTGTATAGGTCCGATTAGGATGGGACTTTATCTCTTGTTATACGTCCATGACTCGACCGCCGTCCGAGTCTACCCGACCGCCTTATACGACGTCTGGTTGACTTGACATTCTACCAACAAATTATTAGGTTAGATTAAATTAGGTTAAGTTAAGACAGGTTACGCTAGGTTAGGCTAAATTAGTTTAGTTTTAGTGTGTCGATGTTTTGATCTTGTCGATGAAATGGGTGTAAGTCCAACCTGACCAGTTGTAATTAAGCTGCGCCATTGAAGTAACAATGTTCCTAACTCACCTCGGTAGTTGTGTTCGTTGATTATATTCGCAGCGCTTATGTCCGTTCGTTTTCTCATTGTATCAGTTGCTCGGAGACACTAGCACCAGTGGTGTAGTGCTGTGGGAACGCGTGGGAACGGCGTTCCCTTACTTTTTTTGGTAGACGGAACGGCGTTCCCTCACTATTTCAAATAAATCCGAACTTACAAATCTCTAACGTCATGAAATTTTAATTCCCACCCCTAGAAGAAATATGAGAAAGAATCATTAACTGTTTCATTTCTTTTAGCTTCGACTGAGGCAATGCTAGCCTATAAAGATCTGGTGAAACAGTCACCACGGCGTACCAGTTGTTAACTTTTTTTTTAGTTAATCATTCCAGTTGTTAGCTATTTTTATTGATCGTACTGGATGTCGTATATCTAATGACACTGGAAATACTGCATCTTCAACCTTGGAATATATCCTAATATCCAGTGCATATGACCTCAAAATATCCCTGAAATTGGTCAGATTTCAAAAGATTTCCCGGGGGGCTTACAGTGCCCCCGGACCCCCAGCTGTATGGGCTCGCCGCGCTCGCCATTGTCCCCCCCGCATCTGAGTAACACTTTCAAAATGCGTTCCCTCACTTCTTTATTTAGCACTACACCACTGACTAGCACCGACCTCCGCTGCAGTTTTGGTTCCTGAATGACCTTCTTACTACATAATATATGAAATCGAATTAAAAACAAAAATTTACTTATATTTTTTATAAAATGAGAGCCAGAGATTTTTTCTCCGGCTTTACTTCGGAAATAAAACCGGAGACTGACAACGAAAGCCGGAATACAGTCGAAAACCTTAGAATTAGCAACCCCGTGATATATATATATCTTATATATATATATATGTATGTATACACACACACACACACACACACACACACATATATATATATATATATATATAGATATATATATATATATATAAGTATGTTCTGTCGTTATGCAGACACATTACTTAGAAATATTTATCCTTTGCTTGAAGTCTTTAGTTTGAATTTCAGTTTTTATATGAGCCTTGATATTTCATTTCATTATATTTATTATTATTTATTTATTTATTTATGTAGGAGCCTTTAAAACTTTCTAGTATTTCACAGCATATTTATAATATATACAGAAAATTTTTTCAGTCCGAGTCTATTCATTATATTTTTTACCTCAATCTTAAATACGTAATCCTATTACTACAGGGTCTTCATTCATCCCATACGCTACCCTCCTTCGATAAATCACGTGACAATACTGATGAACTCTGCACTAAATTCAGTGAAGAAGTTGCTAAATCTGAAAGGAGTGTCAACTTTAGTATCTCATTTACTAGATACAATCTGACATTACCGAAGAAATGTCAAAATTTTGTAAGTTTTGACGTCCAATCAGACTTACTCTAAACGTAAAATTCTTTCGGAACCCGAGTAAAATAAATAATCTTTCGTGCTTTCAACTTTATTTGAAACTGTTTTCACATTTTCATACACATTTTAGGCACATTTCTGGAACAGTTTTTGTCACACATGCTTGGTTCATCTCTTAGGAAAAAAAAAATAAAATAAAAAAATATATTTATATATATTATATACAGGGTGGCGCAAAAGTCGCAGTCGGTTATAATTAAAGCGAAAATACAAAAAAATTCAACAAAGTAAAAAGTTTATAATAAATTTAGAAATATTTATTGATTATTCAAAGTGGAAAATATTATAACCATTTCGACAAATATTCTTTCTTTAGTAATCGATTACGTCAGTGTGAGCTCTGCTAGATGGATTTTCGCTTTGATTATAACCGATTGAGACATATGGGCCACCCTGTATATATAGTTTTAGTGTTTTTTGCTGAACTTTAATTCATACGAATAAAATTAGTAGCTAAAAGAGAAATCACTTTCAGTTCATCTTCACTAAAAATACGACATTGGGTCTGGGTAGTAGCTGGATGGGAGACCGTCCTCCACGCCCAGATTATGTAGTGACCCGTGGTTCGGATCCCACGTAAGCTGTAGGTCCCCTCCGTCATATGACCTTAGATGTTGCGAGGGAGGTTAAACAACCCCAATAAAAAAAATATTGGATATATATATATATAGTATATCAAAATGTCTTGATTTATGACATAACAGCGAATTCTCTGTGGGGAGAGCAAATTACCTCACTTTGTGTAACTGTCATGCCTTTCTTTTCTTCTGTTTAAAATTTGACCTGCGGAAATTCTCTCTTGAGGGTTGATGAGAGTATAAATATATGTTTGCAATATATAGCTTGAACGTCATGCCAGCTACCATGAAAGATCGTGTTCGCAAGTAAGTATGAAGCGCAATTCACATGTTGTTTCTTGAATTATGTCCTACACACTATATATGTATATGTGTGTGGGTATGCGTGTGTGTGTGTGTGTGTTCACTTATGTCACTGGGAACTTTATAGATTTTTACTGGTGATAGAGTCCCAAAATGGCTGATGAGTGGTCTTCCTTAGAAGCTTGGAAGTATTTGTAATCTGTTGCCACGTCCACGCAAACAATTCACAATAAATTATGGAGATGATAAAAAGTTGGGGTAAGACTCTAAATTTATTTTTAAAAATTCATGATTTTATATATATATATATATATATATATACAGGGTGTCCAAAAAAAAACTAATACTCTTTTAGCATCATATGTATAAGAGTAGATAGTTTTTTGGGGGACACCCTGTATATATATATATATTGTAAGTATTGGGTTAATTTTTAATTGAGAAGAGGTTTCGACTCCTTATATTATAAATGCGGTACAAAAATAATTTCTTTGAAATTTAAGTCTATAAAATTTAGTGAAATAAAATTGATTAACAAGAAGTAAATAAGTGAATAGTTTACAATGAAGCCAAAAAATTGTTTACACCCAAGAAAGAAGGTGAATGCCACTTTTCAACCCACGAAATTCCATCGAAATGGAATAAAGTCTGTCTTAATGTTAATTTAAACTTCCCCGCGGAATGGGGTAGTTTAAGTAGTTTAAATAGTTTAAGAAGAAACTAAATAGGAATTAATTGCTTTCAGTGACGGTGAAGCGGTAATTTGTTCAACCTATCAAAAAGGGTGGACTCGTTTCGACAAATCAGGATCAAAATGAAAATCACCTTATCTCTAAAATCGTTAATTCTTTTCTGTCTTCATCAAAGACAGTTAAACTGATAACCAAGATTGTTAAAATTAAAATGTTAAATGAACAAAATTAATCTCTAATTTAATGTTCTAGATAGTTAGATTTTTCTAATGCATAAAATTAATATGAAATTAACAATATAAACTTACATTAATATAAAACATAAAATAAACATAAAATTAATATAAAATTAACAATATGAAATTAACTTAAAATCAATACAAGAATATATGAAAAAACAAACGAAACAAATAATAATAATAATAATAATAATAATAACAATAGTTCAGAATGTAAAGCTAAATGTTGATAGATGAATATAAAAATAAAAATAATAATTTGTTTGTTTTTCCTGAACTAAATAATTTATTTATTTGTTTGAACCTAAGGACAGGATATATATATATATATATACAGTGTGTGGTGGTGTGTGTGTATATATACAGGGTGGCGCAAAAAGCCAGAAGTCAAAGGAACCAGAGAATGGGTTCTTTCCCTTTTTAAAGTAATTTTTATATAAAAATACGGAGGCCACAGAACGGAAAAACATCCATCCCTCCGACTCCTTTGACTTCTGACTTTGCGCCACCCTATACACACACACACACACCACATACATACATACATACATACATACATACATAGAGAGAGAGAGTACACTAAGTCCTTTCCCAATTATAAACTTAATTATATAAAATCGAAAGAAGACACAGTAATGCTTTGTTTTGCATATTGTTTCTTAACACATTAAGTTCATTATGGTTACATGTAGGCCGTAGGGCATCCAAGGGAAATTCGAAAATATATATATACATATATATATATATGTACTGTATATATGTATATATATATATATATATATATATATATATATATACAGTACATATATATATATATATATATATATATATATATACATATATATATATATATATACAGTACATATATATATATTATGTATATATATAACCTTACCTTACCTTACAAAGGTTCCGCGCGATGATTTCTCACTTCGCGAAGGTCAAGCTTGTCGCCCCTCCTCTCGAGTTGGCCTGGTGAAGTAGTGAGTTGGATTCTTGCGCTCTCCACCTCACATAGCCAGGTACGCCCGGCTCATCGGGGATTGTTCTGAGCCAGGCGTCTAGTCTTCTTTGAAGATTTCCACTGCAACTCCCTTCGTGTTTCTTAGGCCTTTGGGCAACTGATTAAACAGTTTTGGTCCACTCACTACAAAACTATTTTCTTTCAGGGTTAAGGATGTTCCCTGTCTCGCCTTCAATTTGGGAATACGACACAGTCTACCGCTTCTACTTTCCATCGTTGTTTGGGGAGTATGGGATTCAGAGTAAGATTAGGGACTAGTTTCTCCATTATTTTCCAAGTGTAAATAATGGTGTATCTCTCTCTTCTCCTTTCCAGTGAATATAGGTCTAGTTCTCGTAACCTTTCCCAGTAATTTAGTTCTTTGCACCCATTGATCTTGGCTGTGAAGCTTCTTTGGATCCCCTCCAGCTGTCTAATGTCTTCTTTTTTATATGGGAAGTTAGGACCGAGCAGTATTCTAATTTGGGTATGATCAGGGTTTTCAGTAGAGGAATCATTACATTCCTATCCCTTCGTTTAAAGGTTCTCAATATCTGACCCGTTATTCTCTTTGCTCTGTTTACTGCTATCTTATTTTGTGTTTCAAATTTCGCATCATCTGTCATTACAACCCCTAAATCTTTTGCTCTGGAATTTCTCTGAATTTCCTGTCCATTTGGGGTATAATATTCCATGCACTTTAGGTCTTCTCTTTTTCCGTACCGTAATAGCTGAAATTTCTCGGTGTTAAACTTCATATTGTTGTCTTCAGTCCACTTGTAGATTTTGTTTATGTCGGTTTGTAGAGATCCTATGTCTTCTGGGTTTCTATTTTTCTACTGATCTTTGTGTCATCCGCAAAGGATGTTACTGTGCTGTCTCTGGTAACGTCCTCATCTATGTCAGTTAGCATGATTATGAAGAGTAGTGGAGCTAATACTGTTCCTTGTGGTACTGAGCTGAGGACCTCTGATTCTGATGAAGATACTCCTTGTACTGTAACGACTTGCCTCCGCTCACTAAGGAAATTATATATCCATTTCCCTACTTTTCCTGTTATTCCCATATATTTCAGTTTATGTATTATGATTCCGTGGTCACACTTGTCGAACGCTTTAGCAAAGTCTGTGTACAGTACATCATAGTTTTCATTACTTTCAAGTGAATCAATAATGTTGTTGTAGTGTTCCATTAGTTGTGATAGGCATGATCTGCCTGATCGAAACCCGTGTTGGTTATCATTGAATTTTTTCTGAGTTTCCAAAAAGTCATAGATTTTCTGTCTAACTATTCTTTCAAATATTTTAGTGAGATGAGATGTATATATATATATATATATATAATTTTCCTGTTCAAATATTTTATGCATAAATTTTTTAAACTTTTAAACTTTGCTAAAAGGACTCAAAAGTTCGTAAGTTTTAGACTCAGGAATTATATCACAGACTATATAATGTTATGCATATTGTATACATGGAAATTTCTGTCATTAAGAAGCTGTAATCTTCATACATCTCACGTACGTTTCTGTATGCAGTTGGGAAGTTATGTTTGACGATCCAAGAGGTTTCATAGATCAATGCATTATGAAAAGAAGCCTTTGGTTAAAACAACTAAATTTTGTTGTATTGTGAGCTATTTTAACACTATAACAACTGTTAATCAAACTAACTCTGACAAATGGACGAAAAAGGCACTGGACAACTGTCCCGTTCTAACAGAATATTGATCAATCTAGTGCAAAGAATTAAAAAAATCAACCACCCCGATCATCCAAGTTATCCATGAGTCCTGCCATTTATCCTCTAAGCTATGGACTTCTTGGTACGAAAACGTCTGTCTGTAGTTCCACTTAACTTCGACAGTACAGTATTATTTCTAATCAATTGTATATATTTCTATCCTTAGTATATGAACTGGCATTGTATTAATAATATTTGTCATATGGACTATAGTCTGCCAATAAACCTTTTCATTTTCATTTCATTTTCATTTATGCTGTTTTACACCCGTGTGCAAATCCTTTCCCGTCTGTCCAATGTAAAAGGAACCACATTGTTTACCACCAATTTTATAAATAATGCCTAAATTATTGGTATGACTATATTTTACTACGATATTTTTCACAATATTGTTATATGAAAATACTACATTAATATTCAAAAGTTTAAGTACATTAGCAATGCCTAAAAAGCCTAGGAAAAATGGAAGTACTAAAATATTCTTCGACAAAGTGCGAGGTTTATTTTTCACACGATAGAAAGTTTGTTTTGCCTTGTTAAGACAAGATTCCAAAAAAGCAGGTGGGTAACACGTGAAATGACCTATATATAGTCTCGAACTTGTTATTTATCATATTTCAGTGTTCCTGAGGATGTCATTAGACGAAAGCGCTTGAGCACCATTCTGTTTCCTTTTTCCTTCTTGGTTATTTTCATCATAAATATTATTCACGTGTTACTTTCATGAAATAATTTTCATATATATATATATATATATATATATATATATATATATATATTACTCTTATACAATATGCAGTATTTATTCATGAGCTTTATATAAAAGCCACAATTTATGGCTCTTTATAAAAATTTGATCATATATATATATATATATATATATATATATATATATATATAATATATATATATATATAATTTTTCAGAACACTCATGTATAATAATAATTCATGATAATTTCAATGGTAATATTTAATGCAAAATAATATTAATTCATATGTAAATAAAAATAGGAAATAAGTAATATATATATATATATATATAGGGTGGGCCGTAAGTTTCCATACATAGGAAAAATAAACATTTTTTTATGGACAACCATTTTTATTTATATAATATGCTCTACATGGTTGCCATTGTTTTGAAAACACATTTCAATACGTGTTCCCCACTGTTGATGAACACGCATTAGCACAGTTGACGTTATGCTTGTAATGGCGTTGGTGATACGTTCCTTTAGATGATTTATGTCTCGTATCTTTTCCTGATACACCATGGCCTTCAAGTGCCCCCAAAGATAGAAATCACGGGGGGTGAGATCTGGGGATCGGGAGGCCACTCCACAGGACCACGCCGACCAATCCAAGCACCGGAAACTGCTGATCCAAATACCGACGCACGTGAAGACCATAATTTAAATTTTCCTATGTATGGAAACTTACGGCCCACCCTGTATATATATATATATATATATATATATATATATATATATATATATATATATATAAGGGTGTCCAACCATTTTTAATGGAGGACCATACTTCACTTAATGACCCACACCGAGGGCCAGTGTGCAAATTTTAGATAAAATTATATTTTAAAATTAAAATTTATTGAGATAAAATATGACATTAGATAATGATTTTTCAATATCCGCCAGCCGGGCCTGATACAAAGCTTTGGCGGGCCGAACTCTGGCCTGTAGGCCGCATGTTGGACAAGCTAACAACAAATTCCCCAAATGAGGCAGGATGCTGCAGGATGGTCGAACACAGTTTGATCTCAAACATTTGGTCAAAATCCAACACATTAAATAAACTTTCAAACGTTTACTCATATCTTGCATAAATTAAAACACCACATTCGAAAATACGGTTATATACCTTTCAACCTTTCAAATGTGCTATGATTCCTCATTTCACGAACGTAGCCATAGCCAGGTACTCCCGGCACATCGGGGATTGTCCTCAGCCACGCGTCTAATCTTCCTTTAAAGATGTCCAGCGCAACACCACTTGTGTTCCTTAGTTCTCTGGGCAGCTGATTAAACAGTTTTGGTCCTCTCACAACAAAAATATTTTCTTTCAGGGTTAAGGATGTTCCCAGTCTAGCCTTTAATTTGGGAACATGACACAAGTCTTCCTTTTCTACTTTCCACTGTTGTTTGGGGAGTTATAGGTTTCAGAGTAAGATTAGGGGCTAGTTTCTCCATTATTATCCAAGTGTAAATAATGGTGTATCTCTTGCTTCTTCTTTCCAGTGAATATAGGTTTAATTCGCGTAACCTTTCCTTGTAATTTAGTTCTTTGCACCCATTGATCTTGGCTGTGAAGCTTCTCTGAATCCCTTCTAGCTGTCTAATGTCTTCTTTTTTATATGGGCATGTTAGGACCGAGCAGTATTCCAATTTGGGTATGATCAGTGTTTTCAGTAGAGGAATCATTATATTCCTATCCCTTCGTTTAAAGGTTCTCAGTATCTGCCCAGTTATTCTCTTTGCTCTCTTTACTGCTGTCTTATTTTGTGTTTAAAATTTCGCATCATCAGTCATTTATAACTCCTAAATCTTTTGCTTTACAATTTCTCAGAATTTCCTGTCTATTTGGGGTGTAGTATTCCATGGATTTTAGGTCCTCCCATTTCCGTACCGAAACAGCTGAAATTTCTCAGTGTTAAACTTCATATTGTTGTTTCCGTCCACTTGTAGATTCTGTTCATGTCTGTTTGTAGATCCTTTATCCTCTGGGTTTCTTATTTTTCTTCTGATCTTTGTGTCATCCTCAAAGGATGTTACTGTGCTGTCTCTGGTAACGTCCTCATCTATGTCAGTTAGTATGATTATGAAGAGTAGTGGAGCTAATATGTTCCTTGTGGTACTGACTGAGGACCTCTGATTCTGATGAAGATATTCCTTGTACTGTAACGACTTGCCGTCGCTCACTAAGGAAATTATATATCCATTTCCGTACTTTTCCTGTTATTCCCATATATTTCAGTTTATGTAACTTATTATGGTTCCATGGTCACACTTGTCGAACGCTTTGGCAAAGTCTGTGTATATTACATTGTAATTTTCATTACTTTCAAGTGCATCAATAATGTTGTTGTAGTGTTCCATTAGTTGTGATAGGCATGATCTGCCTGACCGAAATCCATGTTGGTTATCATTGAATTTTTTTCTGAGTTTCCAAAAAGTCATAGATTTTCTTTCTAACTATTCTTTCAAATATTTTAGTGAGATGAGATGTAAGCGACACTGGCCTATAATTTTTGGCCTCGGATCGATCTCCTCCTTTATATATTGGGACTATACTCGTTCTTCAGGATGCCCGTATTTCTCCCGTGTCTAATGATCGTCTCCATATCCAGTATAGGGGCTCAGCGATTCCATTCTTGCAGTTTTTGATCAGTGTGACATTCCATTTGTCCGATCCTGCCGCTGAGTATGCTTTTAGTCCCTACAGCTTGTGTAATATCATTTGTCGTAAAGTCGAAGTCCGTTATACTTTCCCCTTGCAGTTCTTCTTTAAAGAACGCGTTTCTATCGCATATCAGTTTGTCAGTTTTTGGGATACTGAAAGATGATTTGAACTGAGCTCTTAATATTTCAGCTACTTCTGTTAGATCATCAGATAAAGCACTGTCTTCGTTTTTCAAAGGTCCGTTGTTAGTCGTGTGATTTTTCGACTTCCTTTTTGCAAAATTATAGAAGTATTTGAGTTAACCTTTATCGCTTCTATAGCGTCGTCGTCTTCTTTTTCTGTATGCTTCTCAATTAGTTCCTGTATGACGCAATTGATACTCTGCAGTTTATCATTTAATATTTTTCTGATGTTATCTGTACAGTTACTTAATTTTGCAGTCACACTTTTTCTCTTTCGAAACAATAACCTCTTTTGTCTCTCGAACCTGCTTCTCTTTCCTCTTTGTTGTATTTTTGGGACATGTCTTTCCACAATTTCCAGCGTCTGCTCTCAGGTCATTAGCATCTCTTCCATTGTCTCGGCTTGAAGGTGGTTTTTCCAATCTATTACTTCCATGCTGGATGCAACACCTTCCCAGTTTATAGCTTTGGAGTGAAAATTCAAATTTCGAATTTGCTTCTTTCTGTTTTTCGTGTTCTTTCCTTGCCCGGATTAATTGAATGCCCGGTTAGGTCAACTGAATGCCCTAAAAAACCCTCACCCCCCTTTATGCAACTTGGGGGCTAACCCCCTGCCCCATTACCCCCACCCCTCCTCCCCACCCCCACCCTTCCACCATTACTGCCCGGGATAAATTTCACAAACAGGCTAAACTACAGAAAAGAACGCAGCCGTGAAAATTTTGAGCTTCACATTGTGTCAAGACTTCTGAATCTGATCAGATATCCCCAAAAACCCCCCTGATCAAATAATTACTGTCGGTTCAATTATTTGGTCAATAAAACTATAGAAAAGAACACAGTCGTGAAAATCTTGAGCTTCACATCGCCGCCCGTAATACAAACAAACAGGCTGACCGACTCTGTGTTGACATTCTTCATCCCATAAGAGGTTCCCGTGCCAAATTTGGTAGCTCTAGGTCAAACGGTTTGCGCTTGCATAAAGGACAGACAGAAAGGCGAAAATATAATAATATATATATATATATATATATACCTTACCTTATGAACCTTATGTTGTTTCGTGCGTTGGTCTTCTCTCTTCACACGGAGATCAAACTGGTGGCCCCGCCTCTAGGTCTGGCTTGGTGGAGGAGCGAGTTGCTTTCTTGCGCTCTCCAACGTACATAGCCAGGCACGCCCGGCTCATCTCGTACCGTCCTGAGCCAGGCATCCAGTGTAGTAATGCTTAGTTAAGAATATTGATTTCTGTTTGATTAATTATTAAAATGTTTAATATAAATTATTTACGAAAAATTGTGAAATTGTTTAAAATGGGTACAGTTGGCAGTCCTGAATGGAGGCCGAGAGAGCAGACTACCCATAAGGGGTCAGTCTTGAGGCAACGCGTTACGCGTAGGTTGACGAAATGTAACGTAGAATAAATAAGTTGTGTGTGTCCCTCTCCGACCTAAATTATTATAATAGAATTTCATACTCGCATACCCCTAACTTAACTAAACCATTTTCGGAATTAATAAAACGTTCATAAGTGTTAAAAAGGAGTATTAATATACCCCCCCCTTCCCCCTTTGTTTATAACGGTCTTTCAGAGTCAGGTCTAGGCGCGCTACCATGATATTTATACGATACGACAAAAAGAGTGTAGAGAAACAAAGTGATAAATGAAAGAAATAGCCGATCGAGAATAAATAGAGATATAGTAAAGTAGAAAGAAGACTAAACAATGAAGAGAAGTTAATTAATAAAGCCGATCACTACACCAGTCTTCTCTTGAAGACTTCAACTTTGACCCCCGTTACGTTTCTGAGGTCCTTTGGAAGCTGGTTGAAAAGTCTTGGTCCCCCTGACAACCAAGCTATTTTCCTTCAGATTTGAGGAGGTCCCTTGTCGGCCTTTAATTTGGGAACACTACACATTCTGCCTTTCTTATTTTCCAGTGTTGTTTGAATGATAATTGGGTTTAGTTTTAGGTTTGGTACCAGTTTTTCGATCATTTTCCATATGTAGATTATGGTGTACCTCTCTCTTCTTCTTTCCAGGGAGTATAGATTTAGTTTACGTAGTCTTTCCCAGTAGTCGAGTTTTTTGCAGCCATCAATCTTGGCTGTGAAATGCCTTTGCGTTTCTTCTAGTTTATTAGTTTCTTTCTTTTTATATAGGGACGTCAAAACTAAGCAGTATTCAAGTTTTGGTATAATCAGTGTTTTTAGCAGGGGAATCATTACTGAACGTTCTTAGTACCTGTCGGACTCTTTTTGCTTTATTTATCGCTATCTGATTTTGTGTTTCGAATTTCGCATCATCTGTCATTATTATCCCGAGATCGATCGCTTTCGTGCTTCTCTGAATTTCCTGTCTATATATATATATATATATATATATTATATATATATATATATACACACACAGGGTGTTTGAAAACTTTCTGTACAAATTGTAATGTGGGATAGGCAACACCAAGACAAACCCTTTTCGTCTATGTGTATGTCCGCTGACGTCACCATTCGGCGCGAGAGGGCGCCGCTGCAATTGGCTAAAAGGTGAAGTGGGCTAGACTCGCGCTTGCCGCGGGCATTCTTAAATCGGACGTAGTACGCGTAACAGGAGCGCTTCACGACTGCTGAGATGGCTGACATGCATATGGTGTATGGGGCTGCCACTGGAAACGGAAGAGCTGCTGTGAGGTTGTACCGACAGCGCTTCCCAAACAGACGTGTGCCAAACCACCAAACATTTGCGCATTTGCATCGGCGACTGCGAGAAACTGGAACATTCCATGCAAACATGCATGACACTGGTCGGGAGAGAAACGTGCGCACTCCTGACGTCGAGTCGGGCAGGCAGCAGGTACGGCCCAATCAACTTGCCATGGACGATACCCGCCCAAACATTGACGGCGAACTGTTCTTGATGAGCATGCACCCGTGTAGCATGTGGATTTGCGTGCGCCCACACGTGAGAATTGTGCATGTTAAACACACCCTCACGTGTGAAACAGGCCTCATCTGAGAACAGCACATAAGCCGGAAAATTAGGCTGCACCGCTGTCTGCTGCAGAAACCAGCGTGCGAATTCCACACGAAGAGGGTAATCCCGAGGTTGTAATGCCTGGACTCTCTGACGATGAAACGGATGTAACTGCTGCTCGTGCAACACTCTCCAGACCAGGTCGTGGTTCACACCGAGGATACGTGCAACACCTCGCGTGCTTGCGCTTGGATTGTCCTCAAATCGCCGTAGGATTTCTTCTTCCATGTCAGGAGTGCGCACTCTCTCCCGACCAGTGTCATGCATGTTTGCATGGAATGTTCCAGTTTCTCGCAGTCCGCAGTCGCCGATGCAAATGCGCAAACGTTTGGTGGTTTGGCACACGTCTGTTTGGGAAGCGCTGTCGGTACAACCTCACAGCAGCTCTTCCGTTTCCATTGGCAGCCCGATACACCATATGCATGTCAGCCATCTCAGCAGTCGTGAAGCGCTCCATGTTACGCGTACTACGTCCGATTTAAGAATGCCCGCGGCAAGCGCGAGTCTAGCCCACTTCACCTTTTAGCCAATTGCAGCGGCGCCCTCTCGCGCCGAATTGTGACGTCAGCGGACATACACTTATAGACGAAAAGGGTTTGTCTTGGTGTTGCCTATCCCCCATTACAATTTGTACAGAAAGTTTTCAAACACCCTGTGTATATATATATATATATATATATATATATATATATATATATATATATATATATATATATCGGATCGGCAAAAAAAAAAGGGAGACCTCGAACTTTGGTTGTAAAATCTAAAGTTATTGTCAGATTTCAATATTTTTTTCACGCCCCACAGCTAAGTAAATTTCCTAAATTTAAAAAAGTAAATTTCCCAAAGGCCGTAATCGACAGGATTTAAATCAGGACTGTTTGGTGGCCAAATTTAATACCGCTACCTGGTATTCTTTTGATAACTGTTTTATCGATTTTCTTCAGAAGCTTGTCCAAACCTCCTGCAGTCCATCCTTTGTTTGGAAACTCTGACAATAATCTCTTTTGTCCATAACGTTTTTCAAGCCTATAATGTTTTATAAGAACTTGGTCCTCTGAAGTAAATGACATTTTATAAATAGGGCTGGGACCTAATACCTGAAAAAGAAGAAAACAAAATTTAAGTTGGCTTACGTTAATTAAAATCGCTTTAATTATCAACTTGAACCTACGATTAGCCAGATTTTTCTGGAATATTCGCCATAAATCCAATTTCTCAGCTAAAATGCTAAAAGATGGCATACAAACCATAAAATTACCTAGTACTCACATACTAAAATTTCATGGTTCTGTGTACCGTATTTGCAGAGATATGAAGGATTTAAAAGGTCTCCCTTTTTTTTTCCGACCCGATATAGTGTGTATATATACTGCTCAATCTATATTTCACACCATTGCACACTTTCACATCCTATGTAACGTGGTAGTTTGTGGAAATACGAGCCATTATATTATCTATCTATTAAACATATTGTTTAAAAATTGTATTCCTGAAGTGATCAAATCAACCGAGAACACACAAACGCTGTGTTCAAATCTCTAAAACTTAAGTTAATGACCCGCACAAGCTGAATATCAGCTCACATAGTCCTAAAATCTTTTCTATAAGGATGCTCCTGTGTTAATTATGGAAATCATATCAAACAACTAAATCGGTATTAACCAATTTATTTAACTTAAAATATGATAACGTTTACTTCCAAAACTCTAACTTCACACTTGAAGCATGAAGGAGGAGATCCTTCTCACACGGAGTTAATAGCTTGGATAATCTGGAAACCAATTTGAAATCGAACACTACTCATAGAAAATTTTCTGCTCAATTAAAAAAATTAAAATTTTAAATGGGCATTTCCTTCTCCTTCTTCTTCACCCTTATCACCCTTATCTCCCTCTTCTTCACCCTTCTCTCCCTCTTCTTCACCCTTCTCTCCCTCTTCTTCACCCTTATCTACCTTATCACCTTCTCTCCCTCTTCTTCACCCTTATCTACCTTATCACCCTTCTCTCCTTCTTCTTCACCCTTATCTCCCTTATCTCCCTCTTCTTCACCCTTCTCTCCCTCTTCTTCACCCTTCTCTCCCTCTTCTTCACCCTTATCTACCTTATCACCCTTCTCTCCCTCTTCTTCACCCTTATCTACCTTATCACCCTTCTCTCCTTCTTCTTCACCCTTCTCTCCCTCTTCTTCACCCTTCTCTCCCTTATCACTCTTCTCTCCCTCTTCTTCACCCTTCTCCCCATATCGTATTCCGTTATTTCTTCTACTATAATATCCCTTTAAAAAATCTTTATTTCATATATAAATTAATGCTTGACTTTAAATTAAAAATATTTACCTCAGTTAAGTTCGTGCAAATGAGCATTAATCAATGTGTTACTAGTGAATTATTATTACTATTATAATTTTAATAATAAATCCACCTTTACTGTATGTAAATGTCATTTTAAATTAAAAGTTGTTTGCTTCATTTAAATTCATACAAATTAGTATTAATCAACGTATACTATAGTGAATTATTATTTTAATAATAATGAATCCAGCTTACTGTATATAAATGTCATGACCGTGTGTACGACTATATAAATTGTGTATAATGTGAGTAATTAATTACTGCCATGAAATGTAAGTCTCATTATTTGGTATTTGCAGTTCTTAAGATGTGGTACTTAAAAGTTCTACGTCATTAATTAACAAAATTTAAAATTTTTACTTGCATTCTCCCTGTAAATAGTGGGCCATAAATTGCAATCGGTTATAATTAAAGCGAAATTTTAATTTTTTTTAATTAAAAAAATTAAAATGTTAAAATTTTGTTTAAAAAATAATCAATAAATACTTATCTAAACTTATTATAAACTTTTTACTTTGATATTTTTTTTATATTTTCACTTTAATTATAACCGACTGGGACATATGGGCCACCCTGTACTGTATTTTGAGCAATAAAGAATTCGAATTACTGTTACTACTGCTACTATTATTACTACTAATACTATTACTACTAATACTGTTACTACTACTTTCCAAGTGTCTAAATTCTGGTCTTTCTGCGTCTTTAAACTCCTTATAACATTTCACCTATCTGTTTATCTATTTGTCTGCGTCCCATTAAAGAGTTTTAATTCATTACCTTTCAATATCTGAGCGTGATCTTTCCAATACATAAAAAGGAAGGTATTTATATTGTCTTGTTCTTTCTCTTGCGGGACAGTTTTTGTTTCATGTTTGAACACTTCTCTGATAACGGTCTTAAAAGATCACCAAAACAGGTTTTTCCTGTCTGGTTTTTCATTATATATGTTAAAAGATTATTTAGAGAGAGAGAGAGAGAGAGAGAGAGAGAGAGTTATTTTAATATGATTTTAAAAAATGTTCATACAGCAGTATTAATTACATTATTTAATTAAGTTAATTACATAAGGTTAATAAAATCCACTTGAAAAATTACATCCCGGGTTGTGCTGAACTATTAAAATCTATTACATTTTAAAGCGATAGTCGAATGGAAAAAAGTACATTGGCCAAATGTAACGAAAAAGTAACAGTCGACTAATACAAGGAAAATAAATAGAAAAAACAGTTTCATTAAAACAACCAATAACGTGGTTATCCAAATGGCTATTCAACCCTGCACTCGTCTTCCCAATCATATTTGTTTTTTCGGTAACAGAACGAAATATTTTAACGTGATCATGGGCAAGTTCGTAATTAAAACTAAGGTTGTGGCGACCGCATTTTATTCTATCCATATAACGTATATTTACCCATAAAAAGTACATTAAACTCTTATTTATAGATGTCGTTCGCGAGCCTTTAATTTCAGCCGAAAGCAAATTGCCATTTTAAAATATTGCATAAAAAGAAATAATGAATTAATGGGATGGTAACTGTGCACAGTTACCCACATTTTAAATTGTTCCGAGCCATATTGCACGCATATTATGGAATTTTACTTTCCCGTTTGGAGGTGACACTATATACTCCATTTGAGTGACCTTCCCCGCGGTTAAAAGGCGTTAAGAGAATCAGCCAAACAGACAAATGAATTAATTCAACTCCACTTCGTGTTTGAAGTCATAGATGTGGAGTAATTTAGTGCGATGTTTGTTCTCAATTAATTAACCCATTTTGGATAGAATCTTTTAGAGTGTAATGTTATGTATGTTTTTAAAACCTTAATATTTCGTACCAGTTGTCCATATAGTGTTAACATATTTTTCCAATAAAATGAATTATGAAATAAGACATTGTTATTTTCTAGTATAATTTATTTTTTAATTGTTGTCTAATATTTTTAATGAGAGAGAGAGAGAGAGAGAGAGAGAGTTACAAGGAAAAGAAGTACCTCAAAGGCCTTGCGGCCCATACCGAGGAGGTACCAATGGCAACGGGTGCCAGGGAAAATTTGTCTTTCAACTATGCTAGCATAGTAGAAACTGGATAGAAAAGTAGAAGGCTCTCTCCCCACCCTCCGCTCCCTCCCTGCCAGAGGCAGGTACGGAAAAAGGTTGAAGAAAATACCTTGACCCTGGAAAAGTAGCCAAGGAAATTTTACAGGAAAGTGGAGAATATATAAATAGCTCTATATTTAGCTTGCTCACAGAGACACCGAGCAAGCGAACTCCTGCAGAGTTTTCTGAGGTTTTAATCTTAAACTATGAGTGTGTTCTGTACTTTGTCTAGCATTTTTAAACAGATTTACACTTTGACTGGAAACATCCTCTGAGGGAAGTTGGTTCCAGATATCAACTATTTTACAGGAAAAGAAATTTCCGCAGACTGAGGTCCTAAATGTCTTTACACACTCAAATAGTGTGCAAGATTTCGTCTAACCTTTTCTTGAACTGATCCACAGAGGAACTGTTCACAACTTCCGAAGGTAACCTGTTCCATGTGTCACAGATCTTATACGTAACGTAATTCCCACACACACTAGTCCTAAACCGTTTCAAATCCAACTTCCAACCATTGTTGCGAGTTGGGTTATCATTTAAACTAAACATACTTCTAAAATCGACATCGTTGAACCCTCGTAAGAGCTTGAAAACCTCGATCAGTTGACCGCGCAGCCTCCGAGTTTCAAGCGAAAACAAGTTCAGGGCGCGTAACCGTCGATTGTAGCCCATATGCCTAACAGAAGGGAGAGAGAGAGAGAGAGAGAGAGAGAGAGAGAGAGAGAGAGAGGAGAGAGAGAGAGAGAGAGAGAGAGCAAAATATTATAGTATATACATTCAAATTGACCAATGAAAGAGGTTGTCATAGCTGCTTATCTAATAATAACGACGAATCAGAAATAAGATTCCCAGTACACGTTGAAGGAGGGCTGAGGAACGCCTGTACTTATTATTAATGTAAATGAAATTATCGAATAAGAATCAAGTCTATTCTGTATCCAACATTATTAATTAAAAATTAACTATTATACTCAGGGGCGGAGCCAGAATTTCTTTTTGGGAGGGGCTAATATATATAACATTAAAAGTGTTTGAGTAAAAACAGATTCATAAATGTATTACAATAATTAAACATGTGCTGAAGGTACTTGGCATGGCGTACTTACTTATAATTTACTTATAATTTCAGAAAATGCATGGAAATATCAAACCTATGATTTTATTTCGGGGGTATTAAAGCCCCCTTAGCCTCCCCCTCGTCTACGTTCCTGAATTTACACTCTTCTGAATCGATGTACGAATACATTTCTAAATGTTGATTTTCTATTGAAAGCTTTTCGCTCACCTAAATTAAAATGTATTTTTTAAGAGCGTTTAATGGATTTATCACTTCTAAATGCATTTATTTATCTTCAGATCGCCTTGAATTTAAGGAGGAGGGAAGGCACTGTGCAGTGCCTGAGTGCCATTTATAAGAGAAGTTTGAAAATTATATATACACCTGTGTGTGTGTGTGTGTGTGTGTATATATATATATATATATATATATATGGGGGATTTCGGCAGCAAGATTGGAGAGGACCACAGAGGTTACGAGGAGCAGATGGGACCATTTAGAGTGGGAGATAGAAACGAGAGAGGAGAAAGATTACACTGGAAGAGCACCGTATTTTGTATATAATAAACAGAGGTGCATTTAATTGTTTTATTCCCCTTTCTAATACTATTATTTATATATTTTATACATGTCGTGTGCTTCGTGCTGTTTCATTTGGCTATAGATGCTTACATGTTTAATCATACAAAGGTAAAGATAGTTACTAAAGCAAATTCTCTCTTTGAAAAACAGAAATCGAATGCAAATACAAATATAAAATTAAATCTGAATTTGTCAATTCGAAACCCCCCAAAAATAATATAAATAGTACAAAGAAATTCTTAAAGAAATCTGAAAAAAAAACTGGAATCGAAATTTAAATTGAATCGAACCGAAAAATATAAAACTTGAATCGAAAACTAAACTCAAATCGAAAAAAAAAATAAAAAAAAATCGAAACTAAAATCGATATTTTTGCAAACTTAAACTGAAATCGAAAACTGGACTTAAAAATGTATCAGTTTCCCATCCCTGTGTTGTACGTATCTGTTTGTTTTTAAATGACAAATTACTTTGCATGTTCACAGACAGTAGTGGAATGTTCAGTGCATTGGCTAGTTAAATCTGACTCCTGACAACCGCTTTTAAAGTTAGTAAATTCCCGCTTCGATTCATGCTTAACTGTAATGTAATGATGGGGTTGTTTAATCTCCTTCGCAACATCTAAAGTCATATGACGGAGGGGACCTACAGCTTTCCGTGGAATTTCAACCACTGATCGCTACATCTGGACGCAGAGGACTATCTCCCATCCAACTACTATCCGACCCATCGTCGCTTAACTTCGCTGATCAACGGGAGTGGTGTTACGACATTGGCTATGACGTAACAGACTCTTGCTTCGTTGGAATCGTATTCTAGCTGCAAAGTTTGAATTATATATATATATATATATATATATATATATATATATACACAGGGTGTCCGAGAATTATCTGTACAATGTTTGACTGTTATTAAAAGTCAACCATGAAGTGTAGAAATTCCAGTGTTGTCCCATTTTACAGAGAATCTCATTAAGTTTTTTCTGATACCACGTTTTGACAAGTTTTTTAGAAATGTACGCGGGTGACAGACATTGATGATTTAAAAGCAAGAATCACAGCTGCTATTGAGCGAGTTGATGTGGATATGCTGCAGCGTACATGGCAACATTTGGATTATCGATTGGATGTTTTGCGAATCACTAATGGTGCACATATCGAATGTTTGTAACAACGTTACTTTAATAAAAGAAACTTTTGAAAATACAGATTCTAAATAATCTTGTTTAAGAATTTTACGTGTGTTATCAAGAATTTTATTAAAAGATGAAATTGTACAGATAATGTTCGGACACACTGGAATTTCTAAAAAACTTGTCAAAACTTGGTATCAGAAAAAACTTAATGAGATTCTCTGTAAAATGGGACAACACTGGAATTTCTACACTTCATGGTTGACTTTTAATAACAGCCAAAAATTGTACAGATAATTCTCGGACACCCTGTATATAGTTTTGGGGAGGGTGCTCGAGATTCCTCCACCACCAAATCGTTTGACCTTTCTTTGATGGAAGACGAGGGAGAGGCGGCAGCAGCAGCAGTGGTGGCGTAGGAAGAAGAGGCAGCGGCGACGATAGTCGTGAAAAACCTGGCGGTGACTGCAGGGATGGAGGTAGTGGCAGAAGTGGGCTTGAAAAAGCTTGTGATTTTGTCTTGTTTGCCGGCAATTTACTTCTCACGATAGAGCTCCGTGTGAACCAGGAGTTTCTCCATTCCTCTACCAAACAGAAGACTACGCTCCAGGCATGGCTCAATCTCTACCGCAAAACTCCTTCAAATCGTTAGCTCACCTCAGCAGTTCGCCTAACTTTTTCTTCCACGACAAAGAATTATGAGCAAAACATACGCACCGCAAGATGCACTTTCGTCGTGGCCGCGGGATTTTCTTCGGAGCGAACCGTGTTATATCGAATTTTAGCGTGTTATATCGAATCTTTAATCACAAATTTGCAGCCAGTGCTAAAACGAAACCATGTAATGTGAGACCGCGTAAAACGAGGATCTAATACATATATATATATATATAGCATACTTAAAAATATTACGAATGTTAACGTTCTTTTGTACATTTTAATATGTTTGAAAAGGTTAAAAAGTTGATATTTTGTAAGAACTAAACCTCTTACGTATAATAAATATGCACAAAATATAGGCCAAAAAAACAAATTAGATTAAAAAGGAAATTTGGAGAACCAACCAATACATGGGACCCGACTTAAGTTATGTATTCCATAGATATCGGGTGACCTTTTAAACATCTGACACTTTAAAAGGTTTGTATTTTTATTATTAACTGAAATAAAAGCATAACATTTTTACTGTACCTTCTCTACACATGGGAAATTAGTCCGCTAATACAAAACGTGCTTTATGTGGTGTCCTCTCATAATTCTTTGCACACGAACAACAAAATTTTGCAGTACTCTGAACAGAGTATCTTTTGAAATCTAAGAAATTTCTTGTTCAATTGATGCTTTTAATTCTTCTGCTGTGTGTATGGATTCTGTTTAAACACTATTTTTTTAAGTAACCCCACAGATAAAAGTCAGTGGTTTAGATCTGGTGATGTTCGTGACTATGATATTCCTTTATCATACAGTAAACCGCGGGAAATCTGTTGGCTGGGACTCTTCCGTCAAAAATATTGTGTAAGTATCATGAACTGAAGGACATCACTTAGAGCATGCTTTACATTAGAGAACTAATTCCCCATGTGTAGAGAACGTACAGTAAAAATTTCATGCTTTTATTTCAGTTAATATTAAAAATACAAACCTTTTAAAGTGTCAGATGTTTAAAAGATCACCCAATACACACACACACACACACACACACACACATACATATATATACAGAGAGAGAGAGAGAGAGAAGGTATTTGCAAAATTTGTGAATGAATATTTCAGAATTAACTGTTTTATATTTTAAATCTTTCCAAATTTATTTTCCTTTGTTTTACAATCCTTGAAATTTAATTCTTCGAATATGATTCCTTTCATCTTTTAGGTAAATTTCTATCTTTGTCTAACATTTAAGCTTTTTTTATACATTCCTCATTAATTCACGCTCAAAAACCCATTATTTAATTTCAAAAAAGAATTTGTTCAAATTTTAGACTAACAAAGCATTGTGTTTAAAATTATCAGGCTTAGTTTTGTTAAAATTAAACTAAAATAATGTTACTTGAAAGAGATTTGGTTTAAATTAAACACATGTCAGAGTATATATATGTATATATATATATATATATATATATAATATATATATATATATATATATATATATATATATATCGTAAAGAACGACGCTTGTATAGGAGATATTCCGCGCAAGCGTCGTTCTTTACGTTGTTTATACTGCGTGTTCTTTGCAGTTGAATGTGTGTGTGTGTATATATATATATATATATATATATATATATATATATATATATATGAATAGAAACATAGGGAGCTACTTTCCGCCCACCCTGTATATATAATATAATATATACATTTGGAATTGAGCTTGACCTCATGTGAGAAATTTGAAAATGATTAATTCGAAATAAATACAATTTTATGCGTGCTTAATCGAACCCAAATTTATTTTGAAGTAACATCATTTGTTTAGTTTTAATTTTAACAAAATTGGTCTTGATAATTTTGGACACAAATCTTTGTTGGTCTAAATCCAAATGTCTTTTTTTCTAACTTAAATAAAATAATTTTTGGATTCCTCATTAATTCGCCTCCAGGTGATCAAATGGAAGTTGAAGTCCCCGCATATGAGATTTTTTCTTTTTAGTGGTTATATATTATTATATATAATGAATTTCATTTATAAAGCTTATCATCATCATCTTCATCATCATCATTATCATCGTCATTATAGCAAACTTAAAATAAAATGCATTCTGAAAATAATTCTCAGTATGCATTTTCTAAAATAATTCTTAGTTTCATATCGTTTCTCCATAAAACTGCGGGAATTGACATCATTCTCTTTATGTAACATTTAATCGACAAGTTATTGTGGGTTAGTTATAGTAAGTAAGGTTAGGTTAGGTTTAAGTTAAATTAGGTTTTTAGAGTGTCGATAGAATGTCTCGTCGACTAAATGAGCGTAGGCCCAAATTTCCATTTGAATTGGCCACATTCGTCGCATACCATTGCCTGTTTCAGTGAGTAACACTGTTTTTGTGTAAGCGAAGTGAAGACATTGAGGTCGGGAGTTCGACTCCTGATGGTATTGGTAATATATACATATATACTGTTTTGGGGGTGGTGCTCTAGTTTCCTTCACCATCTCATCGTCCGACCTTTCTTCGATGGATGACGAGGGAAAGGCAGCAGCAGTGGTGGCGTTGGAGGAAGAGGCAGCGGCGGCGGTGATAGTGAAAAATTTGCATTCAATTTACATTTACTTTTACATAGTCATTTACATTTATATTTACTTCTATATTTACAGTTACATTTCACCTCCATTTTTTCCATCACAAATATTTGGTGCTTTTATCTTTCTTTGGAAGAGATGTAAAGTCAGCGTAAATTTGTTAGTTTCAATTTGTTGTAACAGTTATTTAACATATTCTCTCTCTCTCTCTCTCTCTCTCTCTCTCCTCTCTCTCTCTCTCTCTCTCTCTCTCTCTTTATCACTATCTTCATCTCTCATCTTCTCTATTTCTCCATTTTCAATTAACTTTCCAATTCTTTCATTGATTTCTATATCCATTAAATTTTTTTTACCTTAACTTTCTGATACTTCTCCAACTTTGTCTGCCTTTCGAAATATTAGTTAAAGCCGCCAAACTTTACAGAAGAAAAACTTGAATAAATTTTTGAAGGATTTGGATTCGTAGTGAGAACCTTCTAATATATCATAATTTCTGTAAAACATATGTAGGAATATTTGGAAGTTTGAGGTCTCTGAATATATGATATACTGTATATACAATTTGTTCAAATTTTAGACTAACAAAGCATTGTGTTTAAAATTATCAGGCTTAGTTTTGTTAAAATTAAACTAAAATAATGTTACTTGAAAGAAATTTGGTTTAAATTAAACACATATCAGAGTGTGTATGTATATATATATATATATATATATATATATATATATATATATATATATATATATATATATATATATATATAAAATTAAACTAAATAATGTTACTTGAAAGAAATTTGGTTTAAATTAAACACATGTCAGAGTGTGTGTATATATATATATATATATATATATATATACACTTGGAATTGAGCTTGACCTCATGTGAGAAATTTGAAAATGATTAATTCGAAATAAATACAATTTTATACATGGTGATTCAAAAAAATGTTAATACTTATATGGGTTTTTCGGTTACAGGGATTTGAATACCACCAGAGATGTGCCTTACCGCTCTGAAAGCAACGTTTGACCGCTTTCATACATGCACAGATATCTGTGGACACCATATAAGTGTTAAAAAATTTTTGAATCACCCTATTAAATATACAGTATACTCTCTCTCCTCTCTCTCTCTCTCTCTCTCTCTCTCTCTGGCTGAAGAATAGGCAGCAGAGGGTTGTAATTAAAGGGGTTAGTTCGGGTTGGGCCTCGGTCACTAGTGGGTTTCCTCAGGGTTCCGTTTTCGGACCACTGTTGTTTATCATTTACATAAATGATATCGACGGTGGCATCGTCAGTCGGATCGCCAAATTCGCTGATGACACCAAGCTTGGAGCCAATGTTGGGACGCCCGAAGCGATCGAGGAACTGCGTGCGGACCTAGGTAGGATAGGAGAGTGGTCCGAAAAATGGCAAATGCCGTTTAACTTGGGTAAATGCAAGGTGATGCACATTGGCTACGTCAATCCCAAGTCGGACTACTCGATGTTGGGGAACAATATCGAGGCGACTGATTTGGAAAAGGACTTGGGTGTGCTAATCAGCAGCGATCTTAAGTTTACTAAACAGTGCGTAGAGGTGGAAAAGAAAGCCCAGAAGCTGTTGGGTTATATCAGGAGGCAATTTCAGTTTCGGTACAAGGAGATTGTGCTCTCTCTGTACAATTCCCTGGTTCGGCCGCACCTGGAGTATGCAGTGCAGTTCTGGTCGCCCACCCTCAGGAAAGATATTGAGAGGCTTGAGCGAGTGCAGGCGAGGGCCACAAAGTTAATCCCTTCCGTTAGGCATATGGGCTACAATCGACGGTTACGCGCCCTGAATTTGTTTTCGCTGGAAACTCGGAGGCTGCGCGGTCAACTGATCGAGGTTTTCAAGCTCTTACGCAGGTTCAACGATGTCGATTTTAGAAGCATGTTTAGTTTAAATGATAACCCAACTCGCAACAATGGTTGGAAGTTGGATTTGAAACGGTTGAGGACTAGTGTGTGTCGGAATTACTTTACATACAAGATCTGTGACACGTGGAACAGTTTACCTTCAGAAGTTGTGGACAGTTCCTCTGTAGATCATTTCAAGGAAAGGTTAGACCAAATCTTGCACACTATTTGAGTGTGTAGAAAATTTTCCGTGGCACCCGTTGCCATTGATACCTCCTTGGTATGGGCCGCAAGGCCTTTCGAAATACTTTTTCCTTGTAACTCTCTCTCTCTCTCTCTCTCTCCTCTCTCTCTCTCTCTCTCTCTCGCTGGAAACTCGGAGGCTGCGCGGTCAACTGATCGAGGTTTTCAAGCTCTTACGCGGGTTCAACGATGTTGATTTTAGAAGCATGTTTAGTTTAAATGATAACCCAACTCGCAACAATGGTTGGAAGTTGGATTTGAAACGGTTTAGGACTAGTGTGTGTGGGAATTACTCTACGTATAAGATCTGTGACACGTGGAGCAGTTTACCTTCAGAAGTTGTGAACAGTTCCTGTGTGGATCATTTCAAGAAAAGGTTACAAGGAGTTACAAGGAAAAGAAGTACCTCAAAAGGCCTTGCGGCCCATTTGAGTGTGTAGAAAATTTTCCCTGGCACCCGTTGCCATTGATACCTCCTTGGTATGGGACGCAAGGCCTTTTGAGGTAATTATTTTCCTTGTAACTCTCTCTCTCTCTCTCTCTCTCTCTATATATATATATATATATATATAAGTTAAAACTGAAAAGCCAATTTAATGCATGAACCCTATCTGTCCCAATTAGAAATTCTTTATTTCGTCACTAAATTCCAATAGGCTATACATAAATAGGCTCTGACGTGGCGTTTATAATAAAACCCTCCAATGTGTCTCATTAAGGAGCTGATTAAAGTGTCAGAAGGGCTTAATGCGGTTTATACTTTAGACAGCAATGTGGCCGAAAGGTTCTACCAAGGTATTATGACATAATTAAAATCGTTCCGCACCTGAGCCACCCAAGCCATCAAGTGCCAATTTCAAACTCATCAATACAGTCTTCATCTGGAACGCATTTATTATTACGTATTGGTAAAACATATATACTGTGTGTGTATATATGTATATATATACCAAGGTATTATGACAATTAAAATCGTTCCGCACCTGAGCCACTCAAGCCATCAAGTGCCTTTTTCAAACCCATCAATACAGTCTTCATCAGGAACGCATTTATTATTGCGTATTGATAAAACTATATATATATATATATATATAATCAAGTTTTAGATAGAAATGAAATGTTTACCTTTCCTTATGAGCTATTTATTTTTTACTGGCTACTAATGTGTAGTTAGGTCCATAAGATGTATACCAGATGTACATTCAAACCAATGAATGTACATGGTGTGAATGAAATCTGAAGTTTTTTCTTTTTATTATACGTTTTCCTATTTTCCTATAAATCTTCTTTCACAAGTTTTTCTGTCAGTAGTGGTTGGGGAGGCAGCTGCTTTATCATTACTACTTGTTTTATATATATATATATATATATATATATATATATATATATATATATATATATAGAGTTTTTTTTTAAATTTTTGTCCAGGTTGTAGATCAACCCCAATAATTTGAAGATGAAACACTACACACCAAACATAATTCTAACATAATTCTAAATAAAATAAATTATTTCCACTTTCTACAGTATTTGTTGTTTTATTGGTTCAAAAGTTATAAGCAAAACAAATGGGGTGATGACTTTTGGAACACCCTATATATATATATATATATATATATATATATATATATATGTCACAGGGAATCTGTTTAACTAGGGATTTCATGAAATCCCTAAAATGTTCAAGGATTTCATGTTAAGGTTAAGTCGCGATATTTTCGTTAGTTTTAACGAAGATATCGCGACTTATCTTAACCAATCATCAAGGGCGTACAGTTGACCTAACCGGGCATTCAATTAACCATGCATTCAATAATTTTCCCGTAGGTTTAACGAAAATATCACGACTTAACCTTACATGAAATCCCTGAACATTTCAGGGATTTTATGAAATCACTAGATACATAGATTCCCTTTTGAATAATTGAATAACCTTTATTAATAATAAAATAAATACAGTAGTCTTTTTACAATTTACAATTTTTACAATGACATAAGGCCCTTAAGCTTTAGGCTTTACTGGGCTCTTATTAAAAATAAGCAGCTAGCTGTTATAAATTAATAATAATACATAAATAAATAAGTAAATAAGTATTATTAATAGTTAAAACCTGTATTTCAATATTAAACAATATTAATATATATATACGTAAACTAGGTTCAGAAAGTGTTTACTGATACTCATAAACAAGAAACATGAAGTTTCATGCCAAGATTTTTTTATTCGACTGTAAAGTACTCAGTACGAAACACAAATTTGATTTATCAAAAGTTTCTACGTTTCTTCTCTAGCGGATCTTGAAGCTAAGGACGGACTTGATAACATCACATCAAGAGAAGCTGAATAAAAATTTAAAAGAATTTTCACTCATTTTTTATACGCCGCGAATGAAATACTTGTAACGAAAATAACATCTTGACGGGGAAAAACTAACGTTAAGTTTTGCCGCGTTTTATTTGTTCGAATGTGGGAAAATGGACAGTACAGTCGAGGTAAAAAAAATTTATTAAGGAAATAAAATATATGAAAAATATATATAGAAATTTTTTTTTTTTTAAATCAGAAAGAATTCATAATTGGTTGGAAAAATGATCTTACTTTTTAAAAAAATAATAAATTGTTAATTGAAATTACATATGGGTATGTTCGATACCCAGTTATTAAAAAAAAAAAATTATCCAATTATGAATTCGTGATGATTTTTAACATTTTCCATATATTTTTCATAAGTTTTTATGATGGCGAACTTTTTTCCCCGCCACTGTACAGGATGTCCCAAAAGTCTGGATCCTTAGGGAAAACAGACATTATATTTTTAAAGTAAAACACATTTCTAATGTCAGTTTTGCATATTTCAGGAAAGAAAATACCCTGATGGCTCAGTATACCAATCAAGAGAAGGTGGAGCTGGTATTGCTACATGTTTCCGGAAAAAGCAGAGGTGTTTCGTGAAATAACTGACATGTCTCCCGCTGACGTGTAGCAATACCAGTTCCACCTTCTCTTGATTGGTATACTGAGCCATCAGGGTATTTTCTTTCCTGAAATCTTCAAAACTGACATTAGAAATGCCTTTGTTTCACTTTAAAAATATAATGTCTATTTTCCCTATAGGTCCAGACTTCTGGGACACCCTGTATATACTGAACAAGTGTATTTAATAGCCGGAATGAGCTACATAGTTTCTACAAGTATTGTAAACGCTGTTCGAACATGATCACCTTCTTAACTTTTTTATTTAAGTCAATGTCTTCAATCTGAAGAAAAGCAACTCGAGCAGTCAACCTTGAATTCACTTATATACAGTCCAGAAATCAAAGTTAAGCGTTCGAGAAATTACTCATCCATTAAACCGTGGTTTCATGGTTTTCCACTAAACTCTCTCTCTCTCTCTCTCTCTCTCTCTCTCTCCCAGATTGAAATGGCGCGACATTCAAAGACATTCTTTCTTGTCCTTGAAAATGTAAATATATCACGAAAGCGCTCTGAATTCGTGTTTCTCTTTTCCTTTTTCCTTGTGGTTGTTTGTTTATTAATAAGATCACGTGTTATTTTGTGATTTTACTGCATATATATATATATATATATATATATATATATATATATATATGTGAAAATTATTTCACGAAAGTAACACGAAAAATATTTATGATGAATAAAACCACGAAGGAAAGGAAACGATGAATGGTGCTCAAGTGCTTTCGTCTAATGACATCCTCAGGAACACTGAGGATCCTGAGGATGTCATTAGACGAAAGCGCTTGAGCACCATTCTGTGTTTCCTTTCCTTCGTGGATTTATTCATATATATATATATATATATATAGTTTGTGGACGACACGAAGTTGGG